>VZUI01091247.1:165525-188519 GCA_013401135.1 Cettia cetti
AAACAACAACAAAAAAAAAAAAAAAAAAAAAAAAGAAAAGAAAAAAAAAAACAGAAAAGGAAGTCATCTCATTTAAATTCATATTATTTTTGCTATGGGGGGTTCAGTGGACAGCAGCTGGGCACCACTGCTATCAGCAGTGGGTAAGCATCACAAAGGACAGTCATTGCCTCAATACCTTTATATTCAGGACAGCTAAAGCACCCAGAAAATGACAGGAAAGGTTGTAAATAGATATGCAGAAAAGCCTAAGAGATTTTTCTGGCTCTCAGTTCAGCCCACGTGCTCAGGTCTCCCCAGGGACAGAGCAGAGGAGAAGGCCACTTTCACAGATTTCAGCTGGTACTAAAGAAAAGCCAATTTTCTGAGGACTGGTGCTTCAGTGATGGAAATGAGCAATTTGAGTTTGTCTTGGAAGAAGAGTAAACAAAATTTTTTACCCATATGGTAACCAAATAGCAGCTGTAGAGATTTCCCTGATCTCAGACTAATTTTCGGAGAATGCTGTGTGTTCTCTGGAGGGGGAAAACACGTGGTGATTTCTCTCACTGTTTTTCATCAAAGAACCGAATTTCACTTGCAGTCCTAGCTTATGGTGTGAAAACTGAAACCTCAACCCAGAAGTAGGGCTCATGAAGCACGCTCCAAAGCACTTTGTCAGTATGTTATTCCCTACATCAAAACTGTAAAACCTCATGAGGACTAACACAGTGGGAACCATCTCCTGATTTTCTAGCAACAAAACAGGCAAGAGACAGCCTTAAGGTGCTTACATTGCAGCCTATCTTATAACCAGCCCAAAAGGCACACAGCATAAGTTCCTCTCTATGTCATTTCACACCACCACTCCTTAAAAAAGTTCAGTTTATTTATTGAGATCACAGATAATGTAACTATTCAAATATGAGAGGCCAATTACTCCAACCTCTGTTCAAAAAAATAAAGTTTTTGTTCTATCATATGTATTGAGTGAACCTCAGCCATAGCAGGAGAATGTGGTCTTTGCAATGCCCTACGATGTTACCATCAGGATTATTGCAACAGATGTGGAAGAAACATGGACTATTGGCTGAGTAACTCCCAAAAGTAAGGATTAAAGCAGAAGAACAAGTTATTTTCCCAGATCCTGTTAAGCATTCGAATTCCCAGTGTCCCATTGTTTATAGCAAAGAGAATAACAAGAAAAGTGACACAAACACAAAATTGTCTAGGTGACTGTGATTGTCAATGAGCTGGTGAAGGATAGCCCTGAAAATGGATCTATGAAGAGATCACAAAACTAATTCCTTTTGTGATATAATCCTGGCTCTAAGATAGATTAATGTATTAGCATTTCTACTGTATGTCTCTAATGTTACTGTTCTAATTCAATACACAGCTAGGGAGATAAATCTCTGAATACATCCTGTATAAATAGCATGCGTTGTTACGATTTTCTTAATAAACCATGGAAAATTAACATAGGCATTGATAGCAGCTTCATGTCCTAACTCAAATGCAATTTATTGTTTTGTGGGATGTAATGCTATACAGACAAGTTATGATATAACACTAATTTTTGTAGACAGCCTTGAGACAGTTGACAAACTAGAAATGTAATGTGCTGTCTGATCCCGTCCTTTCCCAATGTAGCTTTTCAACATGAAATATAGCAGGGCTGACACTGCACAGCAAAGGACATTTTTAGGTGAAGAAGCAGGGTGGAAGATGGCAATTTGGCTTGGAATTGCTGCAGCTGCAGGGTGGTGAGTTTGGGAGGTAGAGCACAAGAGCAAAAATGCAAGCTGCTCCCTGCCTCCCAGGGAAATACTGCTCAGGTCCTGACAGCAGGGACAGAAGAAGTGGCAGGACAGATCATGTTTCTGTTTTGTACACTTACAGCATCTCTTTTCTCCACTCAATCCCCTGGTATAGCAGGAAGTCACTGCTCATCCTAATTTTACACATGAAAAGTAGAGGAACGTTTTTTGCTGATTCCAAAACATGATGCCAAGAAATCTGCTGAGCTCCCAGGCAGGTCTGTCCCATGGTTGGGTATTCCAAAACAGCAGGATTCTCATACAAGAAAATATACCTTGCAGCAGAGGACACTGAAAATAACAGCCTGGGACTGGGGCCAGCTCATTAACACCCTGCAGCACCATTTTATTTAATCCCACATTCCTCCCAGTTTGACAGTGCCAGAGGATGAAACAGCAGACATCTTGGTAGAACCATACAAATCCATGGTGCCTTGAACACTGCAAGTAGAACCCACCTCACCTGCCAAAAAATCACAGTAGATCTGGACAAGGTATAGAGAAAGGAAGCAAAAAGAGTTAAGGAAATGAAATTGCTTTTGTGCAGAGAGGGACTTAAAAGGAACAGGACTCCAGCATGGAAAATATAATATGGTAAAATCCTATAACAGTCACAAACAGCATGGCAGAGTGTAGGGAATGACTGCTCATAATTTTCTGATGCAAAACCTCAACGTTATCAAATGAAATTTTAAAAAAAAATTAAGCTCAAGAGCAGACCAAAAGAGATACCTTTTCACAAGATGTATGGTTGAGCTGTGCAGCTGAGCCATGGGATACTATAAATGCCAAAACCTTTCTCAGAATATGAGAAATTAATGAATTGAAAAACCTTTCTCAAGTTAGGAAGGACAGCAATGCTACCTGTGGCTTAGAATTCCCTCAACTAGAGACCAGCAGAAGGTGAGGAGCTTCATGCCCCACCCAAGCACACTGACTGCACCAGTCTGGCCCAGACAGCTGCTGTGCTCTGGCAAAGAGTGCTCCTCTGCCAACACACTGGGCAATATTTGACTCCCTGCACATGCCTGAGCCTCAGGTCATGTGGGAAATGGACAACTCGCCCATGGAGCTGTAAAAAGTCACCATCTTGCTGCATCTGATCCATTTGTGTGTGGAACACCAAAGCTCAGCTCAAGGGCAGTGCTGAGATGTTGGCATGTGTTTTGTGGTGTAAATCACAGTACAGACAATGCCTCCATTCCCCCAAAAGAGAATTGACAGATCTCCAGCCCTACTTCAGAGAAGATTCACCTATGATTATTAGCACCCTATGGCATTTGCCAATAGAGGCTCAGGAGTACAGTGATGAAAGCAGAGAACATATTTTGCAAAGAAGCAGCCTTTGCCCTCCAAGCAAAAGGCAACTGCACTCGTGCTGTGCATTTGCCTCCCTTCTTTGAAGCTGAACTCATGTCCTCAGAAAGGGATGGCAGGGCAAGCTATAGCAAGGACAGGCACCCCTGAGACCTTTCTGCCCTGGTACCCCTGACCAATCCAAAGAAGAAAGCACCTCACTGCAGTGCTGCCCCAGACAAGCAGAAAGGCTTAGAGCAGAGCCTGGATTTGAGTAAACCTCATGTTTCTACAATTGCATTCATTGCACCCTTTCTGCCTGTAAGTTCCCAATCTTAGAAGCTGCAGCTCTGGAGGGATTTGTCATTAAGTGTATGGCACAGGGCCACTGTAATGCTTCCTTTCGGGACAGCAGAGTTTTCAACGTTTTCCCTCTGCACAGAGCTCTTTTGACTGCAACAATTGTAACTTTCACAAAAGAAAAGTGGGAACATGGAAAATGCAGAGATCATCCTGGAAAATGCACATCTGCTACCTCTGTCTAATACAGCAATAAACTTACGGGGAAAACCCCACAGCCCTCCTAGAATACCACTAGGCAGTACTAGAAATAGATGAGGGGTAACAGCGTCTCTCAAGCTGTACCCTGTGTTGAGCACCCAAAGAAAATAAGGAGGAGAAGGGGGGGCAAGATGAGTGGTACTGATGAACTGCCCCTCTTCTGGGATACTGGAGCATGGTATATCACCCAAGTTATTAATTATTTCAGAGCCAGGACACTATAAGGCAAAACAGACATTTTTGTGTCCACATGCTTGGTTTTCTGTGTATACCACTGAGCTTAACTTGAAAAAAATCAGAGCAATGTATTGTACGTCAGATGTCATCCTTCAGCTATCTGCAGCACATGCATTGAGTAGCCCCTTACATGTGATACTGCTGGTTCTGCTCTGCTGCAACCTGATGACTGCTCTTCCCCAGGATGGAGAGGTTCAAATCCAGAAGGTTCACTGCTGAGCACTGTAGAGGTCCTCTCAGGGTGGGACACTGGCAGTGGAGACTGATATTTCCTTTTACCAGGTATTGTGAGGAAATGCAGAAAGGATCCCTCTACTACAGCAAACCCGCTGCATTTGGGCAGCACAGGTCTGGCTTCGTGGAGCCAAACTCTAGCAACAGCTGGCTGTGAAGCACAGCAGCAAGTCCAGACTTCTCCCTTCCCTGCACAGAGGTGCAGCTGCCAAAGAATTAATCTGCACTTGTTATTGCTTTCTTTGACCAAATGCTGTGCAACCATACTGCACAGAATTTAAGTCAGCAGGGCAGGCTTGATCTTTGCCAATACTATGGCAGGTTTGATTTATTTTCAACTATAACACACACTCAGACTGAGGCTTCTGACAGCTTGCTTTATCTCCAGATCAATGAGAAATCATCGTGGAGAAACAGATTTGGGGAGTAGATATCATTTGCCCTCAGGGATGGGAAGCCTGGATTATTCAGATTATTCACATGCAGACAACTTTCTCTGAGTTGTGTTAGGAGCATAGTGGATAAGTTTTCCTAAAACTCCCTAAAATAATGCAGGGGCTGAGCCTGTTGCAGGGGTGCACTCAGATGGATCTGTGCCTTCCTAAGGATGGCTCAGGTAGTGCCACACCCCTCAAAGAGTCCTATCTGGATATGCAAATGCAACCAGATAATGACATTTAATTTAAACAATGGAAAGAGGCGTTATCTTTTGTTTCTCCTGTGCTTCACGTAGATCCTTTCTGAAAGCATTATCGAGACCTGTATCTTAAAATTTGCTTTCAAGGGCCAGCAGAGTGCATAGTTCAGTGGAGTTTGTGAAGGTGACTGCAAAACAGCTGAGGGCTATACAAAACTGACACTCAGGATTTCTCAGGTGGACTGATTTAATAATAAGTGTATAATTCAAAGCCCCTGGATTTTCCATCACCCTACGAGCTCCAAATTTTAAGAGAGAAAAAGATATGGTAGCAGATCTGTAGACAAAACTAAATATGTATTTCTGTGTTGTGGAACACTCCTGTAATTTCAGTGTTGTATCTGTATTCAGAAGAAAGCATTGAGTGTTGAAGCTTGGAATATAATATGAGCAAAAAGTCTGCAATGTTTCATTTGGGGCTGAAACATTTAATCCAACTTCCAAGTGCTTACTTGCCAGCAAGAAAAGAAATAAAAAATGCAGGCAAGAAGAAATGTCTATATAGAAAAGCATCTCCTAAACAGCACTTTAAAAAAAAAAAATACTTGCTAGAAATCTGTTAAGGGAAGATTTTTCTTTGGACAAATATGTGGAAAAATAAGCTTCTCAGAGAGCTTCTTTGAGCATCAATTTTAGATAAACATTATGAAACCACAAGTGGCATGATAAACATGCATGCCATGTTTCTTCACCCAGCTGCAGCTAGGAAACCAAGCAATAAATACTATTTATTTATATTAATAGTATGCTTAGTGAAAGTATTACAATATTTCCTAAGCTTAAAATCATCCATGAATGTATTTTATCATGAGGCTCAGCATTTTTATAGTAATTTACAACTTTAAAAGGGTAAACTCTATTGCTCTCTGTCAAACCAACAACTGGGTAAGTGCAGAATCTTACCACATGAAGCATGATGAAATTTATTGCCGCAGTCATTAGTACATATTGATTTTGTTTATAACAACCCAAGGGGAATACTAAACTGATTATGCCTGTCCTGGGCTCTCTCTCACTCTCTGACAGGACACAGGCATGGCAATACCAGGTTGCAAACCGTCAGTACTGCTCCATTTCCTCTGAGGACAAGGGGTTTTGAGATATCAGCATCGCTCCCTTTGGTCAACACATCCTGCTTTCCTCCATTTTGTGGCTACCCCATGTCCAGCTTCATTTTGAAGAATTTGCAGTTCTCAGACTGCCTAGGCTGCACAAATACTGACTTCTTATTACTAAGTACATAATTAAATTGTATCAATTCCTTGTTAAGTCTGATTTTCCCATTTTGGGCCTTGAACCTAAAGTTCTAACAGAGCAACTCGTTAAGGACTTCTCTTACAGTTATTTAATTATTTCTACAAAACTCAAGTAAAAATACTTTTGCTCAGGAAAATATGAAGCAAAATATGTTTTCTTGGTTTAGTTTTTGTGGAAGAGTAGCATTTTAGATGAATGGTGATTTAATTTTTAAGTCGTCAAAAATGTGACAATTCCTATTTGTGTAGCAAAAATAAGTATAAAATTTGATTTAAAGAATCAGGAAGTTGCATTTCAATACTTAATTGAAAAGTATTCAATTATTTTCCATCTGCAGTTAGGGCAAAAGATATGCTGAATTAGAGATTCCTCTATTCACAGCATTTTAAACATTGGTGGCAGCTCAGAAATTTCCCCTAATTAACAAGGTAGACTGATACAGTTATTTCATTTCTTTCTTCCTACCATTTTTACTTAAAAGGTAGCTCTTTAATTGAACAGAAAAGCAATTTCAGTATAAATCACAAGTCCAGGGAATGGAGCATTATTGCAAAAAAAAATACAAAATGCTGATTTAGCATGTAAGAAAGGGGGAATTATCATGCTTGAGACTTCAGAGCCAACATAAAAATCACCCTTCTTCGGCCAAGCTCAGCAGTTGGGAGATTACAGTTGTGTTTCTCAAGCTTTGGAGTAACAACGAAAGTACCTCAAGGTGCGCATTTTGCTTTTTCATCCCCTCGATGCCAGAATAACAGGGTAACACAGCCCAACCCACAGATGCACCACACTGCTAGTGGGGCAAAGAACAGAGTAAGCACTGGAGAGCTAATGGCTTCAGCTGGCAAAGCAAAAATCACTAGCAATGCTGAACAATGCAGGCCCAAAGAGGAGAAAGCACCTCCAGAAAGTAAATCTTTTGTATTTGAGGTAGTTCCATTGTCCCAGAAAAAAAAAACACTTGTTGTGCTTAGTTCCCTCCCTCCTTCTGGCCTGCCACATGTGAGTTTCCCATCAGAGTTGGGTTGCAATTCCCTCCTTTCAGACAGAGAAAGCAGCTTATGAAAGTAGCCAACAGCTGCTTGCGATGGATATTTCATGGTGGGTGGCCTTCAAGTAAAAAAACCCCTCTGCCTCAAACCCCTCAAGGTACTTGTCTTACTCTGCTTCAAGCACTCCTTTCATTTCACCAAGTGCAAAGAGCATGTTATTAGTGTTCATTTGTTCAATCTCTCATGCATCCCCACACTGTGGATATTGCAAGAGTTCATTAAAGGCCACTAGCACAAAAGAAAACAGAAAAAAAAAAAAACCCACAGCAACTACAGAATCACTTTTTATAGACTGCCTCTTCCCACTGCTCCTATGTGCGCGGAATTGGTACTCACTACATTTCTCTTCCAGCAGCCATAAGGAGACAAGTCACACCAGCAGCCCAGAATGCTGCCTTTGGGCAGTTTCCCTCTCATGCCCTCACAACTTGCTTATCTCACTACACAGAGCTATTTCTTACACATTTCAATGGGAGTCACAGGAACCTCAACTCACAAGGCAGAAACTCATTTTACACAACCTTAGAAAGCTGAAAAACTCTCTGCTGGCAGACAGTGGCTGCGATTCTGCTCTATTTTTTTTCCATTGTTTTGGGGATTTCTTTTCCCCTCATTGTGCTGCAGCACAAGCAAGGACTATATCCAGCAACTTTTAACAGGAGTGTTGCAACAGCCACAGTATGACTTCTCTGCAGGGATCTAACCTGGCACCCACACACAAGTAATTATGCCCCTTTGAATACACCCTCCAGTGAGGATCAGATAGCACAGCAATTAACTTTCTCCCCCTCATTTTTCACCATAGTTGAGCATTTTCCTACACACTCCCAGGAAGCATCATCCAGCAAGGAAACAGAGCACTCAGAGTTGCAGGTATGAGAAGGTAGGCATCTCCTGGTGGAACAAGCAATCATTTTAAGCCCTGCTTTTAAAGTCAGGCTCATCTGTGTCCCCTGCGTCACACACATAACTTCTTTTATTAGAGGCGCTCAGGACACACCATTTACACTGCAATGCTTTAGATTAGGGCACACATCTTCCCACAGAGCCCACTTTCCCAGAGATTAACCAGCATCCTCAAGGGAATAACAAACATAGCACCAGTAGGAAGTTATTTGACTCAGTACATTTGTGGCAGGATGTATATGGCTGCATTGTGCTTCTCTGCTTGAAAAGTAACCACCCAAAATAAGGTTATTCATCACTCAGGTGATTTTAATTTTCCATCCATCCTCCCAGATGTATTTCCATTTGTTTGTGTGTTTTGCTGTTGCTTGCTCTTTTTTTTTTTTTTTTTTTTTTTTTTTTGTTGCTGTTTTGTTTTCCCTCATTTGTTATCATTCTTCCCTTACTTGCAGCAGCCGACTGCTGGACATTCAAAATCCCTCATGAAGTCACTAAGTAATGTCACCACTTACTGTTTTCCACCTGCAGTCCCATCATCACTAATTACAGCTTCCATAAATTAGTTCATTGGTGATATCTAAATGAAGCCATTTACAAATTGCAGCAATGCTGAGCAGCCCAGCTCCCTGGTACCGGTAATGACTGCATACAAACTTCATCAGGCAGCACAGGAGGGATGATGTGCTGCATGTGCTATTCCTACTGTCCAGCCATGACAGCGCAGATTCAATTTTATCTTCTCCATATAGGATTTGCCTGTGCTGCTCAAAGCAGAGAATGTGTGCTTATACAGCCAGTGCTCCCTGCACTTACAAACCAAGGGAAGAGGGGAAAGGCTTCGTGGAATTGGAGAATTTCAATTTCTTGAAAAAGCATTTATCCCCTCTTCATAAGCACAGAAACTGAGGTTTTACCAGCCTTGCTTTACACACAATGCTCCCCATTACAACATCAAAATGCCTTGAAGGATAAAAGCACAACTCAGGATAAAAACTATCATCTGTGATTAGAAAGAACTGCAGGCAGGGAAAACCCTGTGAGATTTGTCACAGAACTGGGTGTCTTTGGGGGCTTCAATTACTGCAGACTTCTTTAAGCAGCCATCAAGATGCAAGAAGAGGTTCAAATTGCCAAACAAATTGTATCCAGACACATTTGAAAGTACTTCCTTCTATAAGCCACTCAATGAAGTCACTGTATTCCTCAACATTCCTTACATGACACATGCAAGAGAGGTGTCCACCCTGCACCATTTTGGAGCAAACATGCTCAGGTCACTCAACCCACCCTACTTCTAAGCAGCAAAAGCCAGTGTCAGCTGCACAGCTTGGGGAACAGAACTACCTGGCATCACAAAGGCCAGTTAATGTTCAGCAGCCATCTGGGGAAGTTTTGCCCCAAGCCACCTGAGGCGCCATCTTGACTCTGCTATAGAAGTGGAAACTTGCATTTCTGCTGGTGGGGCACCTGGGACCAGGGAGTCCTTTCATTCTAGTTGCAGAAGCTCCCAGTATCTTATTCCCAGCCAGCAATTCATGTGAAACAAAACCATTCCTTACACTGACAGACTGGCAGGCGCAGAACAATGCACTGTAGCTTTTCTCCTGAAAGTCATTGTTAATTTGATAAGCATTTGTTGCTTTAAACTCACCCTCCACAACCCACGGAACAGAATAATCAGCAGGTAGCCCTTCTGGGAATGCCCACACCACAGACTTTCAGTGAAAGTGTGGAATAAAGAATAAGAAAAGGAAATTTAAGAAATGACTAGTTTTGCCATGGATGTTGTTCCAAGAATTTGAAGTAAGGTGCTTTTTCTAAAGAACCTTTCCAAGCACATTGATTGCTTCTTGCTTGCCGAAAATCCCAAGTCAGGGCTCCCATTGATTTATGTCACTTTTAAAAACCTAGTTCTCTTGAGTTATTCCACTATATTTCAGGCCAAGCAATTAATTCTTGTTTTTTTAAAAAAGAACTTTCCAATGCATGAAAACTTTTTGGTACAACACACAGCATTATAGAAATGAGTCTCTCAGAAAGATGCTAAGCATTCATATGCCAACATATTTTGCAGATTGAACTGCTCTGATATTAGCAGCCTTTGTAGCACATGTGCGCATAATTACAACTTGTCTGGAACATTTTGTCACTTCAGTGGTGTTTGGATGTCTAGCACAAAAGACTTGCTGGCAGTCAGTTTGAAAGCACATCCTAGTCACCTGTCCCATAAGCACTTTATGTGTAGAGGTAGCCCAGATAAGAGGGAGTTGTTTGATCACATAGATACAGGAACATCATTCTTTCCCATTCAGTTAAAATTTCATAGAAAAGAAAACTTAAAGGTAATATATTTTAGCAGCTGAAATACTAATGCTTGCATGTGCTGGTAGCCTGGAGGAAACCTGCAGCTCTCTGTAACGGTTTGGCTGCCATTCTCCCCATCACCATCTGCAAAAATTTTCCAGTCTGTATCTTTGTTTAAATACTACAAGGAGCTTTTTCCACCTCTTTAATCTGTGCTTAAATCGCCATCAGCAGCACAAAGTAGAAGGATCCTCACCTTGTTCAAAAGCACTCCTTAAGTATTTTTATCAGGCACATTCTTCCCAAGAGGTCAAGTATGAGGACTTGGCCATTAAAGACAGCAGCATACTTAGAGTGGCCCAGACTGGACTGGCACAAAGAAAACAATGTTTTTATGATGAGGCTTCAGTCCAGTCATGCCATATGCTGCAGATTTGCCCAGGATGCTGGAGCATTTTTTTGTGCTTACTTTGGGGTAAAGCCAAAAGCTACAGTAACCCGTGGATGTTGCCAAAAAAGAGGAGTGGTCTACCCACATAGCTCTGCTGCATAAAGGTGGAGCTCAGGGCATAAGATGTACAGCTCCATACCTGCCCTGCACAGGGACTGTGGGTACAGGAGAAAATAACTACACAAAACCTCTGCAATCTCTTCACATCCACTCCAACTAAGCAATTCCCCATGTCTTGCATGTCACAGGCACCTCCCATGGCACTACAGCACAGCTCCAAATTTATTTGCAGAGCCATCCCCAGATGCCCCCCTGAAGGCTGAAGCAAAGGCAAGACAGGCAGCTGTGGCTGCTGCTGCCCCATTTCACATCAAGTACAGCAAAACACAGTTTTCCTGCTAGCTTACAGTAACAAAGAAGGTCTAATTCCTTTCCTAATGCAGCCCGGAAGTGGTAGACAACCCCAAGAAGCACATACCTGTTTTACTTCAAAGTGGAACATCCAGGTTATTCCTTTATAGGCAAAGCACCAATCCATTTTTTTTTTTTTTTTTTTTTTTGTAGGTCTTCACAGTCTTTTCCCAAGCTCCTACCCTCTGCTTGCATGAATAAGGTCTGCATTTCACAGGTGGTGCTCATGAGACCTAATTACCCCAAGATGTTGGACACTGGTGGAGGTGATTTTATAGCCCTTACCAACATCAAAGCACCTGGGAACCCAAAGCTCACCAAGACCTAAAACTTTAAACTGGCCCCGAGTTTAAAATCACAAAGCTTACTGTTTTTTCACTGACTATGGTATGATTTGAGACAAGTGTCAAGAACTTCAAACCTAGAAATGCTTCTTCAGGCCATGATTTTCATCTTTCCCAACTAAATAGATAAAAACCTCTAGCATTTTCTCATTGAGGGAGGTTTTTACTTAAATAAAACCCCAAAACAACAAACCAACCAACAAAACCAGCGAAATACAAAACAAAGCCCAAAAAACAAAACAAAAAAGCAAACCCAAGCAAATTAAAAAACCCTACCCTGGCTGAACATCATCTCTGTTTAAGAATTCTCAAGGATTCTCTAAAATTTGCCTTATATGTTCATATTTTTAAAGCTCCTCTTTGAAGCTACAGTATCTAGAAACATGTCTCCTGTTTATTTGCCTATTTTGAGTGCTTCATTCCTCTAGAGGGGACCCTACAGTTGTAGGACTCCAACAGTTTTTCAGAAATCAGCAAGCACCATGACAGTGTGAGAATGAGAACTGACAAGACTGCAGATGTGTCATAGCAATAACAGGTTTTTCCTCTGTGATTGCAATAAAATTCATGAGGAATGAATTTTATTGCTGTATTTTAATTTGCTCTTTAAAAATAAGCCTGGACATTTGGTTGTGTGTAGACATAGGCGCTGGATATGTCTTTGGGACAGGGTTGCTGCTCTTTTCCATCTATGCTGCATGACCAGTGAGACCTGTTGAGCAGGACAGCTCTTTTCCATAAGAGAACTTCATCTGCCCTGGTTTTAACTATTCCCTCAAGCCTCTCTGAGGGTTCTGATGAATTTCTCTGATGAAGTTTGATTTTGCAGCTTAAATACTTTCACTCTTGGAGGCCTGTGCTGGAGGCAAACCCATGTACCCCCAGGAGGAGAAGAAAATCTGCTTCAAGACCTCAGTCCCTGAAGCTCTGTCTTTGTTCCAAGCGCTGGCAAATGCAACTCTCCACCCAGACACATGACCTGTGGTAAATGTTCTCTTTGGCAACTGTATGCAAATATAAAAGGACACAATTAATGCACCCTTCCTTCCAATCACACAAAATACATATTTATGTATTTTCCCCTTTGGATTCAGATTTTCATGCTGAGAAGGGTGACAAAAGGACAGACAGGATTTGAGGTGATGGCCTCCTCTCTGTGAACAAGGGGAAAGTCTTTTGCAAAGAAGAACAAATTCTGACAGCAAAACTTTGTGTTCAGTTATGCTTAGGTACTTTTCCTTGCCTGCTTTTCTTGAGCTCTTCAGCCAAGGTGATGTCACCTCTGGGAAAACAAGTCAACTTTCGCAGGTCAAGACTGTTTTGTCAGTGATACTAACTGTAAGTGATCTTTCTCTCTTTATCTTGACCCACGAGCCAATTTTTCACTTCATTTCCCCACTCCTCTATCCCCCATCCTTTTGGGGAGGGGAGGCGAGTGAATGTCCAGGTGAGTACCTGAAAGCTGATCACTGCAAACTTGCCACACCAGCATCACAACAGTGCTGCAGAAAGAGGATTCAGAAGGAGCTCTCTCGTTTTGGAAAAGAAAACCAAAAACTAGTCTAAGAAAAAGTCTGCGACTAAATCTGGAGATTCACCAGTTGCAAGCCTTTCTCAGGAACATTTATGCTTGCTGCCCCACTGCAGCCTTGCTGGGTCTACTTGTAAGGAGGCCAGCATCCCTTTTCTTTTATATCTGTTTGCTGGAGGTCTGGCATGTAGTCTGGTTTATCACCTTATTCCAAATTCCAGGACTGTGGAATAAAAATCATTTGCTGTTAGTCAACAAAAGCTGTCTTTTCTCTCTCTCTATTGATTACTCCTGAATAATCAATTGACATTTGGCACAGTCTTATTTATAATAATTCAAGTCAGCAGCAACGTAATTTAGAAACTGGCTACTAGGCATGTGTTGGTAATGAATCGAATCCATGGATAATTCAAATTCATAGACTAAAAAATTACATTTAAATAATGTTAAGGTTGTGACAACCTGACAAAATACTACAAATTCAATGTGAAAACTTTTCCTCCCTCCATGGCTGAGGGGAAAGCCTGGAAAAGTCTTGAGAAGGGACTGGCATTTGCTGGCTCCCCCATGATCTTGCACCTTTGAGTTGATACTTAATTGAACACCACCTTTGTGATCAGCTGAACTGAATCCCTGGTCCTTCTTCACACACTTCCAGTGGTATCATTTTATCCCATGGGAGGGAACACATGAAGATTTTTATACAACAGATTGGTCAACCCAGTACAAAGTCAATAGAGTGTGGTGTGCAAACCTCCCCTGGTTTTGTGGATTATGGAGCTGTTGCACAGAAGCAGGAGAGACCTGAGCCATTTCCCTGCTGGACATTGAGCTTCCACTAACAGCCACATCTTGTCACAACGCCAGAAACTGCCTTTTTCTCCTTGTTACACCCTGTGACAAATTTTACTGTAAAAGATCCTAAATGGAGGGTTGCCCTTAAACCTACAACAGGAGACACTTGGAAGTTACAGGTAACCTCAAGCTGAATAAACTTATGGCTCCTTAAACAGCTGGTTAACTTACTCATTTTCATGTAGATTAAAAAGCCACAGAAACCCATTCAGTTTGGCTGGGCATGTTCAAGAAGGACAGGTATTCCTGGGAAGCATGTGCTAAGGTGCTTTGTGCAGAATGTGTTATTGGCACATGAGCTTTTAGAAGTGCACAGTTCACAAACATATCTTCTGTGAAATAACTGGGTTTCCCTGAGGAATGTTCTCCCAGTAGCAGTAGTCTTTAACAAACTATTTCCCCTTGGAGGGTCAGAGTCAGAGACTTCAGGCTCAATGCAAATGCTCTCCCCACAGTAATGGAATCGACACTGGAGTTTCAAACTCACAGCAGCATCATATCCCTACTTGCCCTATTAAGACTGAACTACAGAGATAAACATGTTAAATGAATTATTAGAGAGCTTATATTCAGCAGTAGGTTCATAAAGGCAGTCCTTCATGGTAACCTACTCTCTATTTTTTTTATATATATATATATATATATATATACACACACATATAAATATATATAAAATACCACCCAAAAAAACCCAGAGAAAGCTCACTGCTGTGTGCTGCACTGCAAACACTATGGGCTTTACAGTGGAATTTCAATTATGGGAAAAAGCACTGTCAAGCCCTCATTCAAACCCTTAATTACCAGCGCTTAACCACCACATACTATTGAAGGAAACCATAATTCACTTTGAAAAGAACCTGGTTTATACCTATGATTAAATTAATCATAATTAATTTTAGCAGTGACTGCTATAACTATTGAAGGACAGAAATATTAAAGACATGCACTGTCAGGGATTGCTTACACTGTTATGATGAAAAAATAAGAGCTCTGCTCTATGTTTCCATTCAGTTCTACATCCAGATACTTAGCAAAAACCACCAAACTCTTTATCTTCATTTCGTTCTTGTTTTTAATGCTGCCTTCTCTCCAGCCAAAGTCACATCCATATCTTGGACATTTACTAGATAACATTTCTAAGATCTAGCCTTTCCTGTCTGCCTGGTGAGTTCATCTTTTGCTGGAGCTATATTCCCTATCCCTTAGTGCCAACTCCAAATGCTGCCAAGGGATGATCTTTCCAGCCTGTTGTTTGAAGCAACATCATTCCCCCTCCAGCACCCTTCAGATGGAGCCCTAATCCCATGCACAAGAGCCTTTCCCCGTGTCTGAGGGGCCCTTTGCCCTCTGCCATGGCAGAACATCTTTCCCTGAATGTGGGAAATGACAACTTTCCCTCCACTGCCTGCTGCCTTGCTGCTTCTGCTTCAATCTTCTGTGTATTCTTGCCATTCCCTCTGCAGTCTCTGAGCATCACCAGGAAAGGCTAACTGCAAGGAAAACCCAGGCAGAAGAAAGCTCTCAGGGAGCAGCAATCAGGGCTAGGGGCATGTAATCAGTGAAAAGAGGGTGGAGAGAAGTCATGCTTTCTTCTCTTTCTTTAAGCAAAATGACAGACATACTGAAAGGAAGTATTCCCCTACAAACTCTGGGTTGTAGTGACAATATGGTGCATTAACAGATTACAGCATTTTATGGCAGAGTACTGTTAAACAGTAGGAGACTTTTCAAGCACCAGTGTCAATATCATGTAATCTTCTAAGTAATAAACTATTAAAAGAATATGGGGCACTTCACATTTCTTGACTTGCACAGTTTGCTCATCGGCTTTTATACCTTTCTACTTTCTAATTTCACTGTCAGAATACATCAAGTTGCTTTTATTCCTTCCTTTGACAGGGCTGGCTTGTTTTTGGTTTCTGTTCAAAAGGCAACTCCTTTTAAGTGTATGGGTTCATATGCCCCAACAGCTTTCAAACAAATCCAAGTATTTGGGGTTTTTGGTACATCACTGGCCGGCAGAGCTGTCTGCATTGTTTCTTCTTCCTTGTAGCTCTATGCGTTGCTTCTCTGGCTTCAGCTGCAGTGAAGCCAAAATTTTTGTTCTCTCATGATTTCGAAGTGCTCTGTCTGCTCTGTGAATGGCCTCCCTTTGAAAACACGTGTCTGAATTTTTAGCAAGGTTAAAGAAAGGACATTTGGCACTTTAAGACCATCTTGCAGAGCAAACTTGAGCAAACTGTTCTTGTTTGAAGATGTGATTACTCATTAATGTCAAATTAAAGGTGTGCTGAAATCCTTCACTTGATCAAGGCCTGAATTGCCTGTTCTGAGCTCTCCTGAGAAGGAGCTCCAACCTGAAGTCCCTGCCAGAGCTCTTCCCTGTTTCACTAGTGGAAGGTTTATTAAATTGACAGAGAAAACCATAAGCAAAACTCCTCTTGTAATTCAAAGGAGAACTTGTCTCAAAATGTCCCATTTGTCCCACTGTCACCATTTTCTTGTTTCCACAACCTTCTGCCATCTTCAACCACATATTTGGCGTATGCTTAAACTCACCTATTTCAACAGTCTTTGTTGAAAAGACTGGGGGTAGCCCTTGCTTTTTATTCCCCTAAGTTTTTGTTCCTTTTATTCCTTCTGCTGCAACAATTCTAAATCAAAAACTAGAATGCTCTAATTTCAGAATAAGATCGTTTTCAAATTTGTTACGACTCAGAAATACATTGCTATAAGTAAATGTTCTCTACAAAAGTTACCCTCCAGAAAGCCATTCTATCCATAAATGCCATGCTAATCCTACTCAGAAATCTGGAGAAGTACTCAAAAAAAGTCTTTCTTTTTGAAAATTATTCTTCTAGAATGCTCTCCTGACTGTTTCATGTTGAAACTTCTTTTTCTGTTGCAGTTATTATTACCATATCTTGAACAGACCCTGCAAGCAAGAGCCTTGATGTTGATTATGAAAAAATCCTTTAGGAAGCATATTTGGTCATTTCTACTGGTCCCTGCAAGACTTTTTCTGCTTGGACATAGCCCAACCTGACTCAAGACACCCCACAGGTATTGGTACAAACCAATGGGTAAAGAAACAAATCTTCCACCATTTATCTGCACTTTTCCCCAAAGACTTTGAAAGAGAGAGATTCAGTAGGAGGTAATATATCAAGATGAACAGCATCAGTTAGCAAGGTGTGAGGTCCGTGACTTCCCAAGGAGCTGTGCACATATAGGTGAGAGTTTTCATGCAATCTGATGTGGCCACTGCTGGCAGAAATAAAAAATTTCCTTCTAATCTTTCCCAACAGCTCAGCAGGAGAGAGTTGATCTTATGCTGCTGCTTTTAAAGGCAAGCCTTTGAAAGAAAACAATGCAGACACTGGACAAACTGGTGGAGTGACAATCACCTCTCGTAAAGTGAGGTGATTTATCATCACTGTTGAGCAGGTGCACTCTTACCCACTCCTAGGAAGAATGAAGGGAGGCATAAAATGATCACACCTACTGTTGACTGCTGAGGTCCAGAGGCAGTTTGCCCATGGGATGCTGTGTGTGTTTGACAGTTTTTGTGTTGTGCTTTTAGCCTTGTGTCACACTTCCCAATGACAAGGCAGGGTTCTTTCTCAGCTGGCAGTAGCCACAGAACTTTGCATCTCCAGCAGGGATGGTTCCCCAGATTTCAGCACAACTACCCTGCCTCCCACGAGGTGTGACCTTGGCCTGTCATTACTGGAAATTGTGTTTCATGAGAGATCCTGTGAGGCAAGCACCAAATCCACATAAGGCAGTGGCCGACCTATTCTTCAATGTCACTTTGATTTTGAAAGTACTATTAACCTTCCACCTGGAGTTTTTGTTCTGTTAACTTAGAGAATTCACACATACCCTTAAAAGCTGTAATGAGCTGATGGCAGTGATTAATTATGTACAGGAGTTCTGTAATAGATGAATAAATATGATATCTTACTTATCAGGGAAAAAAACACTTCTTTAAACTCCATGATCAATCATGCAAAAAAACACTGGATTTGTTGACAATGCCAGATGCACTTAAGATGAGAGCATCTTTAGCTGGTAAGGAGACTGCTGTCTTAAAGAAATTATTTACAGAAGACATGATGTTTCCAGTTCCATTCTATCCCTGTTCCTACTCTAAATGCATTCAGTTAGCAGCCTGATTATAATTAGCACATCAAACACTGAAAAGGTAGGATTTTTGCCACAAATGGGAGAATCATTTACTTATTTGACATTTATATGAAGGCTCCAGTGTCCAGTCAAAGCTTTGGGTTGTTTTGATGTCTTCTCTAATTTAGGTGTATATACAAGGCATCACACTAGACTTCCAAGGGGACCAGGGCTCTGTTTAGGTTGTTAGAGCAGTCTGGAGCCTACAAAGAACCTCTGAGTTCAGACTTGCTAAGACACCTACCAACCAAAATCACAAAAAAATCAGATTTAAATGTTTTCCCCCTAAAACTGGACTTGCTGTCCCTGCTAGTTTTGACATGGGTAGAGTTAATTTTCTTCACAGTGGCTAGTGATTTGGACTTGTGCTCAAAAGAGTGTAGGTAATATGGAAATGGTTTTGTTATTGCTGAGCAGTGTTTGCACAATGTCAAGGCCTTTTCTGCTTCTTGTACCGACACTTTGGCAAGAAGTCTTGGGGTGCATGGGAAACTGGGAGGAGACACAGCTGGGACAGCTGACCCCAACTGACCCAAGGGATATTGCAGACCATATGGCATCATGCTCAGTTGATAAGGAGGGCAGAAGAAGAAGGAAGTGAGGGACATTTGGAGTGATGGTGTTTGTCTTCCCAAGTCACCATTATGCGGGATGGGCCCTGCTCTCCTGGGGATGGCTGAACACCTGCCTGCCCATGGGAAGCTGTGAAATAATCCCTTCTTTTGCTTTGCTTGTTTGTCTGCGTGTGCATGTGTGTCTTTTGCTTTGCCTATTAAACTATTGTTA
Source organism: Cettia cetti (assembly GCA_013401135.1). Lineage (NCBI taxonomy): Eukaryota > Metazoa > Chordata > Aves > Passeriformes > Sylviidae > Cettia > Cettia cetti. The sequence goes on from VZUI01091247.1 coordinate 184,435, forward strand.
TCTCAACCCACAAGTTTCCTGACTTTTACTCTCCTGATTCTCGCCCCAGACCCTCTGGCGGGGGAGTAAACAACCAGCTGCATGGCACCTATTTGCTGTCTGAGGTTAAACCAAGACACTTTTCAAGATTTGAGTCTTTCGTTACATTCCTTCCTTGAAAACTTGCTGAATAGGGTAACATTTCTTATTTTTATTTTATTTAGAAGATGTTCTTTTCAGTGGTATATTTCAAAAGTAAAAATAGATTTGAAGCACCTGTTCTGAAATACTCTATTTATTTTGTTTTTCCAGGTGTAAACTAAGAGTTGATGGAAAGCAAAGGTTTTGTCTTTTGCCAGCTGAGTGAGCTCAGGGATTGAGGTTTCGTCTGAGTGACTCTTAAAATTTACATTTTATTTTGCTTTGTATCTGTCCATGATATAAGAAACACCCTGGTCTCGTCAGTCCATTTCTCTTCTCTCTCCTTTGTCCACTGATGAAATATAGACAGGTTATTTTAAAACAGCAAAGTCCCCAGGAAAAAAAAAAAAAGAAGAAAAGGAGAGTCTGCAGTATGAGGGAGCTACTATTTGCAAACAGTTTAACTCCTGGATAATCCAGTGCACCAGGTAAAATAACCAATGAAGGAAAAGGACTCTCAGCTATTCTCTGTAGAATCCATTATGCTTTGGGTGCTGACAATTCTTACAGAGACTGAAAACAGCAACAACCTGTGTGGTAACCTCAGTGTCATCTCCCTTTATCTTGTGCCAGAGTGGGCAGGACACCCTGCTCAGAGCAGCACCGGAGAAGGTTTAACTCCTGCCTTTCTTTGTGACCTACACCTTCAGCTAACACAGCTCTAAGGTGGAATTTTTTAATTGTACTCAGGGGACATAATTTTCAGGTGGTTTGAGAGAGATTTGGATTTCAAACTGCCTTAACACATACAAAAAACCAGCTCAGATCCATAAGTAGTCCTGTTAAACAGATTCTCGTCAGATTGAAAATGGGCTATCTGCCCAAGGAGCTATTTTTTCTGAGTTAGTTATTTTGTCTGAGACTTCATTGTTATAGAGAGATGTGCTACAGGCTGGCTCAAGCTGCCTGGGTGCTTCACCATCACCAGGTCCCTGCACCTCTGTTTGTCCTTCCCATGCCATGTGCTCACCCACACTTGCTCTGTTGTCTCCACCCAGACAGGATGTTTGCTAGACCCTCCTCAAGTCAGTGCTGCTTAGTAAAACTAAGCATGGGAAATACAGCTACTTTCACAGTGGGTCAGTGAGATGAACTGGGTTGATGCCACGTGTGATGGATGCCAAGGCGGGTAAAGAAATTAATGGATGGGAGCTCTTCCTGCTGGGAAATCCATCATGACACCAACTCAGACACCTCACAGAAGGTTGCCCCTGCTCTGCAAATCTTTTTGATGGGCTTTCTTCTCAAATTTGTTCACATTGGGCTCATGGCAGAACCAAGAAAGGGGCCAAAATGGATGTGTGTGTTTTGAAACCTCATTAATCCAGGGCATTTTATGACAGTGTAATTAGCACTGGAGGCTAAGAGGAGTGGCAAAATACATTTATCTCAACAAAGGTGGATAAAACCTGTAATTCTCACCTGAATTATGGTTTTCAAAACCCTCTCTAAGGAGACAGATGTTACGCCAGACCTCACAATTATAGATTTCATTCTTCTTGAAAATAACAAATAGCTAATTAGTTATGGGTACCTCTTGCATAGCAAACAATTTTATTGCAGGGAGAAGTTTTGATAATAAACAATTTCTTTGCTCTGAGGCTAACCCTTTGCCCCTCTGGGTGCATTTCCAAATGCACAGTTATCACAAATCACGGCTATGGCAGGGGTAAAATCAGTGCAAAGCTGTCATTTGTTGAGAAAATACTGTGTATGAGAACAGGGAGCACCTGCAGAAACTGATGCAGAATTTGATTAAAACAGTAAACAAAGCAGGTCCCTAAAGGGGTTAAATAAATTCACAGACAACAGGTGAATGGTGCACTCTCTGAGAATCACATAGGAATGAAATCTTACCAATATGTAGGGATACCACCTTAAATATGCCTAATGTAGGATCTCTATCCTATTCTCCCATAAACACACACATGCACAAAGTCATGGCTACCAGCAGTTAATGACAGATTTGTTAATTAACAGCATGAGGCAAAGCCAAGGTTGATGTTCTAATAAACAGGTCATTAACTTTGGTAATGACCAATTTGGGAAGATGATTGCTCTTACAAACTGTATTCCATGGCTTATGAAATGCAGCAGTGCAGGTCTGAAATACATCTGGCAGCCAAGACGTTTAACAGAGCAGTTGGTCTGAAGCACTAGCCATTCCCTGGGAAGTTATCATCCCCATTTTTCACCAGACACATCATGTCACCAGCAATCAGACTAGATGTATTTCAAGCTACAGCAATTAAAATCCATACAGATGTAAAAATGAAATAAAAACCACCTTTGAGACAACTGCCCATCTTTGCCAAGGTTGTTCAGAAAAGGTTCTTGGTGTGACTGCTTTTGTCCTGACTGGCTTATTGAGACCGTTCTGCTGACATTTAATTCAGACTTTTCACACTATTTTTCTATGAGGCCAAAGGATATGCCTGTCCAAGGGACTCGGCTACCCCAAGGAGAGAAGTCTTCATCAGTAGCCTGTCACTGTCAGGGATTTGTTTCCTCCCTGCCAAGGAAGGCAGGGTAGTAACGAATGTAAGGACTGGGATGAATAGTCAAGTTACCTAAAACAGCCACAGGGGAATGGGTTTGGAACACTAACTGATTCCCCATTGCACAAAAGAAGGGAAAATACCTGCAGTTACACCGTGCTGCAAAGCAAGCCCCAAAAGAGACCTATTTAGAATGTCTTGAGATCAGTGAACTACAAAAATGTTGTGTTTTGAAACAGAAGTAGGCTGAGATCATGTTGCAAAAAATTCCTCTGTTCCCAGGACCCGTGCCATTTTTTGGTGTTACTGGAATGAGAATCAGAAGCAAAGGAAGCTGACAGTAATGTGTGTCATGAGCCAGAGGATCCATTAGAAGCACTTTGGGGCCTTTCGGGGGGATAATTAAACATCCTAAAGAACAGTCACTTAATATCACAGCACTTACTATTTACTAGAGAGTTAGTAACCAGATACAAGAGGGAAGAAATTACTCTTTCTATAGTTTACCATCAATTGATTAGAAAAAATAATTTCAAAGTTTTTTATGTTACAATGTTTGGGTAATTGGAATGGTAGCATGAGTTAGACCCTTGCAAACAGGAATAGAATGGAAATGGATGGTGTTAGGGCAGCAGAGTTCACAGAGGACACTTACTTCAGAAAAGACAAAGCACTTGAAAACCTTTTAGGGAATTAGTCCTGACAGTAGCTGAAATTAGCCTGTGGATCTAGCGTCTGGACTTGTGACACAGAGATAAGCAGTACATATACACATAGCCTTAAAAATTCTGCAACTAGTAGTGCTGTCTACAGTAATGCTGTTAAAACGTGACATTTAAAAGGCTAAAGAAAAGCAAACTTTTCCAAAAGAGATAAAACTAAGCTAAAAGGAAATCTGCCTGTGATACACCGAAGTGGCATTTGCTTGTGGCACGTGCTTTAGACTGTAAGTGAACTACTGTGCTTTACCAGTGAGTATATAGGTTGTATACTTTTCTTTTGTCATATTGCCCTCTTGCATTTCAGTCTGGCTATGCAGCGCCTTTAAGGTGAAAGTGATTTTGGAAGAGGTTACACAAGTAAAATTTAGCAGGACAGGAACAACCCCACCACCAAGGCTTCACCCAGTCTCCATGATGGACAGCCACGTAATCATGAGCAATCCCAAGAGCTGTACCTGAACTCCTCCAGCTCTTGCAGCCTCACACTGTTATTTGAGCGCACAAGGACTGTTTCCTGCTGGGTTCTTCATTCCTGAAAAGGACTGAAAAGTCAAATGTAATCACTGATTCAGTCTTCTCACAGAAGCTCAGCATCCTGAAAAGCTAAGCTATACTATACTATACTATACTATACTATACTATACTATACTATACTATACTATACTATACTATACTATACTATACT
>VZUI01091252.1:0-67797 GCA_013401135.1 Cettia cetti
CTCCTCTCCTCTCCTCTCCTCTCCTCTCCTCTCCTCTCCTCTCCTCTCCTCTCCTCTCCTCTCCTCTCCTCCCCTCTTCTGACCTGCCTAACATTGGTGGCTTTTGTCACTCTCCCACATGTCACTCCTCTGGGCATGCTACGGTCTAATTTTCCAAAGCTGCAATAATTCTTTATGACTTTAAAAAGGTCCTTAATCATACTCTAGTAACTGTGGCAGCTCTGTGCAGCACTTCTTTGCTGAAAGACAAAGGCTGTTATCCTCTGAGGGGAACCTGAAGAGCCTTCCAGCCAACAGAGCTGGACATGGACACAATTGCACCAGCATCCCCACAGCAAACAGCAGGCACAGCTGATCTCAAAGCAGAACCACCCTGTAACACAGGGATGCTCATTTCTTTAGCAAATGGTAACGGTGAAAAAACACCCTGCTTCAACACTGTGCTTTTGTACTAAACAAGGGCAAGAAACCTGCCAGTTGCCAAAGGAGAGACAGCAGAGACAGCCTAGCAGTATTTACACTGATGTGGTTAGATAGCAATGAAAATAATAAATCCTATGGATTACAGTACCACTGGATCATGTCCAGTAGGCCTCAGGCAGAAAACTACTTGACATGGCAGTTTAATAGTATCTAGTCAGACCTCAGGTTTTCATCATTATTATTCTTAAAAAGAGATATCTGACCTTAAAATTCAGAAAAAGCTCTTGGTGACTGGTGCAGGCTAGTACAGAGTATTTCACAGACAGGCCACTGTAGTGCTGCCCATAAAGCAGAGGACTCAAAAAGTTGTATATCTATCGTATTATGAGAGAGTACCTATGGGTGAAAGTAACACCTAAATAGGTATTTGCTTCCTCTGTGTATTGCATTCAACATTTAAAATAGCTAAGGCGACATGCTAATTAACTGATTATCACTAAAGAGGGTGAAATATCAAGAGAACTATCAGGAAAATGCCTGATTTCACATATTTTAAGATTATTATTTGGGTTGTTCATAGAATCTTGTTACAGCATCTCTCTGAATATGCCTCACATTGCCCCTCGATCCAACATGTGTGTAGAAGCCATAAAAATAAATGAAGAACCACTAGTATTAGAATCAGATTTAATTAGAAATATGTAGGAAATTACCTGATACTGCTGATTATGGAAACTCACCTAAACCACTGCAACATCACAGGGAAACCTTAATGCTGTCATCAGTCCACACAAGGGAGCAAAGAATAATTAGTACATACCTTACGTATTTTTCCTCACGAGCTAAAATAAGTACAATGTTCAGGAAGAAAAATCCAGTGTTGGTATATTTTCTAGTGACTGGCCCTTAGTGAATGCTCACAAATGATTATTAATTATTTTTATCTTCTTGGCTGACTACCTAAACCATTTTCTCAATGAGATGAAAACCACCCATCTTTGACAAGGTCACCAGGTATCAACAGCACAAAAGGAAAAACAAAAGAGGAGGAGAAACTTGAACATTTTGTGTCTACACTGCAGACACAGGACCTCAAACTTGAGTCTTTTCCAATGATTTTTAATTTCATATAAGCCCAATCTGACTCTAGGTAATTTGCAGACAAACACTGGCTGCAGGCAGAAGTAGCACTGTTACTTCATGTTTGACTGCACCATACAGTGCAAACTCATTAAAATGACCAACATGAGGTTAATTGTGTATATGTGACACAGTGTAAGTCAAAATTTAAGTGATGCTACTTTCCTTCAAGATCTTTTACCATTCTTTGAATATCTTGTCTGGGGATTACAAAATTACAAGGCTCAGATAATTCCCTCAAATTCAAATTGACGGTAATAGAATAGACAGAAATAAAAGAGGCGTTACACCAGGAAAAAAACACTGATTAAAAAAATGTTCTCTTTGCAAAATGCAGACAAGCATGACAGCAACACAACATGGTACCAGGATTAATACAGGAAGGGGAAGAAGAAAATAAATCCTTGGGTACAATTTGCAGACAAATGAGAGAGATACAGACAGACTTCATTCAAGAAGGAACTTTCAGTACTGCAAAATTAAGACATACTTCAGTATTCTATGCCAAAGCAATGCTGTGAAAATTTATGCAATTTATTCTAGGTGGAAAGAGAAGAGACAGACCTGACTGAACAGACTCGTTTTACAATAAAGATTCAGTCTAGTCACAGAAGAACAGAGAAGAAAAAGAACGGATCTTCTGATATATTTGAAGATATTCTTCCTATGATAAATGCAGCTTCTTTTTTTTTTGTTGGGTTTTTTTTTTGTTTTTTTTTTTTGGTGTGTGTGTGTCTAGACCTTCCTGTGGGCCTTGTGAGCACAAAACACAAGACACTTGACATTCAAATTGTGTTAGATTGGAATAATGCCTGAAAATAGCAGGGGCTTGGCTGATTGAACTAGAACTGAAAATTCTACTTTTAGCAAAGCCTAAGGATGAGAGCAGGGTATTACCTTTCTGAACCCCTTTGCTGGATTGAACAGTTACATGAGCTTTGAGACCAAAGATTACAGTTATAAATATCTCAGTGAAAACCCCACATGTGATAATGGCTCCTAGTGGGAATCATTAGGATTCATTTCTGGATGTGGCAATTAACCTATTACAGTCTGAGTCAAGACTATTTTGCTGAGAAGCACTGAGCTATTGCACTCTACACAGTCTTGATTTTTCAATTATTAGTCACAACATTCTAAGTTTCTTAGTAAAGATTACACAGCAACACCCTCCAAATGCCCAGACTGCATCCCAAGTGTCTGGGGATTATTTCTACAGCAATTGGTATAACAGGACTGATCCCTGAGCTGGGAGTCCTAGGTACAAGATGAAAATTGGTAACTTCTAACATTTAAATGAATCAAACATAATACAAATACCTGAACAATGGAAACACTAAGTAACTTGCAGAATCAATCCATCACAAAAATGGAACCAAATCTTCCTTTAGAAACCAAAGTACTGTGTTATTCCAATAGAAAGGCACTTCTTGCTTTGCTTACCAGAATACTAAATATTCATTTCCAAAAGGAATCTGAATGGAAAAGCCCCATTGTAATAAACATTTTAACATTTCAATGGCTATTTCAACTGCCATCTGTATTCCTCTCAATTTTCCTCAAATGTTTGAATTCCTCAAAAAGACACCTGTGGCATTCACTCACAAGAACAAACATTTCTTTTCACTTCCTCTTCCCAAAAACAATGACAGTTTGCGAAGGGAATAAAGAAAGCCACACTATGCTTGCTGTATACTTCAGAAAATACTATCCAATGTGTTCTACAGTAATGACTGCTGATCCAGAGATATTTTTCCTTAGGATAAGCATTACCATGAACATCTTGTGCAAAGATCACTGAAATGCTGCACTTTGATGGCTAATATAAGCAGATTCATGATCTATCTAAAAGACTGTTAAAGTTACTCATGGCAAAATTCTTTCCTTTCTTGGTACATATGCACAATTCCTCTCTGATACTATACTCCAGATGTGTCTTTGTATGCATGTGAATATGCTTTTGGTCTGTAAATGTAATAGTGTCACCCACAGGGAGAACACAAAGTCATTCAGTGAAAAAGCATACTGAGTTTCTGTTGAAACAAAACTGCAGAGCATGAAATAGCAACCTGTCATCAGATGTTGGGAGTCTGACGTTTGTCGGTAGCAGATAAGAAACTGCTCTCTCCTCTTGCCTCTGAGGGAACTGACAGCCATCTGCATGCAGGTGTGGCCAGTCTGCCTCCATGGGCAAGGACTGGAGTCTCTACAGAGCTACTTAAGACCTATTTCATCAGCGTTTAGGGCTATGTTCAAGGAAGTTTAAAGAAAACCCAAAAAACCAACCAAACTAAACTACACCAAACAAAGCAATAAAAAACCCTACCAAAACAAAAACCCACCCCAAACCCACAAATTAATCCAACACAAAAAGCTACAAAACAAACCATCCCCTTGCACACCCTGAAAATAAATAAAAAATAGCCCCCAAAGCTGAATGGGTTCTATTCATTTCAAGTGATTTTTGTGCAGGTATTCTTCACTACTTTGTACTTTCTATTAAAAAGTGCACATTGTAACTGGAAGATAGATTCATATTTACATCACCCTACCCCATTTTATAGTGAAAGGAATTCAGTTATCCTCAGGAGAAGGCTCGTCCCAAGAAACACAGCCTGAGAGCCTGCAAACACAGGCTCAGTACTTGTCCAAAAGGCACTATCCAGAATATGTGGCATCACATTTTCCTGTTTGTTTGGTCAGGCTGCTCACAGTCCACGTACTGCAGACCTTCCTGCCAGTGCAGGAAGTCTATGGCTGGTGTAGCACTTTGATGAGGTTATCAGACAGGTTAGCAAGCAATATAATCAATTTGATCTGCCCATCTCAGCTGAGCACTCGGAGTCCAGCATAACTTTTATTAGTTAGGCAATGCCTAGAGTAAATGAGTGATGTGTTATTTTGATTTGCCTCTCAGGGCTCAAGATTGTGGTATCTAAAGCTCACCTTCCCATGAGAAAGGGATTTGTGCAAACCAAAAGCAGCCTCTCCCACAGCAGGAGGAAGCAGCAAGTGAAATGGAACAGATCTGACCCTTCAATAAACATCTGAGCTACATTTTAAAATACTGGCACTGAAATGTTATTACTTTGCTTTGATATGCTGCCAAGGGAAAGCAAAGAGCCATTGAAAATTGAACTTCATTTTGAGGTCCAGTCCACTTTTCAATAATCCTTGTGGTACTGTGTACATAATTTAAGGATGTTACAAAAGCCAACATGCTATGATGTCATAAAATAATAACATTCATGTGAAGGTCTTAAAAGATTCATGCTTAGTAGTGTCATAAATCAAAAAAAATATCAAGGAGCATACACATGATGCCACAAATGAAATACATATGGCACCCTGGGTATGGAGAAAGGCATTTGGGGAAAATGAACAAGATTTTTGGTTCACAAGCACACAACACGGCTGCTGTTCCTTATTAGAAGTTAAAAATGCCTAAATTTCACTACAGTGTGGAATTTTTTTGTTTTATAAATGCAGAGATGTCACTTTTAATGTACATCTGTTGGCATTTTTTACATTATAGTTGAAACTTACAGATTTTCACAACAAATGGTATAACCAATCTACATGGTTTTTCCTTAACTCCTTTATTTCTGGATGTCTCCAATATACAATTCAAATTTTTCTTTGAGGACCAAGATAACAAGAGGAACTTGAGACATGTGAAATTTTAGTCACTGAACTGTGATTTATCTGTGCTACTCTCATCAACTCCCCATCATAAAAATCAGTAACTGCATTCAATCTGTCTTCAAATCACATTCAACTGACTCGTGTCTCTCTATGCTATATAATTCTGTTTTTACAGTACTTTACCTCCAAATTCAACATATTTCTGCACTTCTGCCAAGTATTGCAATGTTAACTTGTTTTGGTACTAATTAATATCCTTAATACAGCTTGACTCCTCCATGTCTTTTCTTAGCCTACCTTCTCACACATGACACAACCCCATTCTCTGCCTTCATATTTTTCAACTACATGTCTTTGAGAGGTGCTTGTCATAAAATAACGTCCATGTTTCTCAGGGCAGTACTACTGCCATGTAGGTGCTTGTCCTATCATTCTCCCAAATGGGAAAGATGGAGAGAGAATAAGAAAAGTCTCTAAAGGTAGCAGACCTGATGGTCTTCCCAAAAAACTTGGTGCAAGGTGGCAGAGCCAAGACAACAGCAATGTCTTAAGCAAAAGCATCTCCCTCACCTGAGAAAACTTAACTCACAGTATTTCAGGGGACAACAACATTGGACACTTCACTTCTTTCCACTATACTGTCAAATGCATTCTTCCCATCACAACTAGAGATGCTGTTATCTAATGATGGATGAAGAACAAACACAATTTGTTCTGTATTTACAAAAAAAGGTCAGAAACAATTCTTAATTCTAAAAAGCAGGCAAAACCTAAGTTCAGAAGACCTCCACAAAGGAATCAGAAATCAGCACAGAAGTTTGTAGAGACAAATTTGAAAGTCATACTGAAGTAATTAAAAAATGAATGAGGGAACACAACACTACTCTCAAAACACTGTCCTGAAAAGTCACCACTTGAACTATGTACCGAAATCTTTGCTGTTTTATTTAGAAAAAAAAATGAGTATGATTCGTGTCAATGTTTTGTCTCTTGTCAAAGAGAATTCTTCTTTCTTTGTAGTCTCATCAGGTCAAAAGCACAGGTAAACTTGTGATTCTAATTGATCTGAAGGAAAAATTCGATGTCTAAGATCAAAAAAGCTATCTTAATTTCTCTAGATGAAAATGGAAAGGATGCATCTTCTCTGCTCAGTCACTTATTTTTTTAAGTTTTGCTAATATTAGATACTTTTCTTCACTGTGGTCATCATCTGCAGAAGGCCTGAGATTTAAGATTTCTTTTATTAAAGTAAAAAAGATGGCTTTGTCCTTTATTTTTTTCATCTGAGTCTGAAACGGCCTGGTCAACAAATGTGTGTAACTTTGAATTAGAGAACTGGCTCAGCAGAACTAAACACAGTTTTGATACTGCTTGATGCTGTATTGTTAATTATTACTGCTTCCCAAAATTAAATTTACCAAATTTTTAAAAGGTACATTTAGGTTTCCTGATATAGTACTTTACTGCATTTACTGGACCAATAGCCAACTCTGCATTTCTTATCTGCTTATAAACATCATGCACATACAGTAATGGTTTGACTATTTCCTTTTCTTACCATAGGTAATAAATTCAAAGAAAAACAACACCCAAACGTTTTAAGGGCTTCAAGTGCAGCTACTATAAAATATGATCTAAGGCAAATAAAAAGGTACAGTAAAGGAGGCAGGGCATGAGCCTATCCCCGCCACGATCAATGCTGCCTTTCTGGGTAACCTCAAGAATATCACTCCCAGGTCAAACAGGAGGAGTTTCCCTACAGATGGAGGTGGAGAGATAAGAGGTGAGGAGGATCCACTGCTACTGGTGCCACAGCTGAGCTGGGTGGTTTTACACTGCACAGAGAAAGCACCATCTGAGCCTACACACACGCAGTTTCTGCTCCTAGAATTGCTACAAACCTGTCTTTCTAGGCGAGAGAAGCCATCTCAGTCTCTGGTCAGACGAGGAATTTATGCTCTGACCCACAAACAGGGAGCTCAGGAATACAGCAGCAGACGCCACCCAAATGCTGTAGCCCTGAGTTCTCCAGTGACGCTGCTGTAGGCACAGCTGTGCCATACAGGAGGGACAAGGGGTCACGCAGGTCAGCAAAATATTAAGGGCAGCAAATTGTTTAGTGACTATTTTGTTTACTGTGCAAGTGGCTTTTGACTAGAAGGGGTGGCAATTCTTTCCAGCTTGCCTTGGGCAGTAAAAACTACAAAAATGTTTGTACTTGACAGGTGTCCAGGGAAATCAGCAGAGTCTTAGGTCTTTTTCTTTATCAAGTGTGCCAAATTCCATGCTACATGTGGCACACTTTTTTTTCCCCCTCTTTCCTCCCTCCCCAATTGTTCTTCATAATATGTCCAACAAGAGTGCTAAGCATGCCAGTTCAAAAGTAAACAGGAAGCAGGCAAACTCCTCCAAAATTACTTAGCAAGCTGTTTTAGCAAAGGTTTACAAATGGAACAAGAATCTGCCCTCGCCTTCATGGCAAACCACAATGCCACAGAGATTCCTCATGAGAAAAATCCCTCTCAGGCTAAAGATTTTCATGGCAAGTTGAAGGAAGCAATATACGGCTGAAAAATAATTTTATTTACAGCTAGGCAGAAGTTAAGTGACAGAGCCCACTAGCAGGCATTACTGATGATAAAAACAGAAGCATGGATTTGTAAAGTTTGTGAGCCATTGTGTAGTTTATGCTTTACCACTAGTACATGTAAAATGAGAAATTATAACACAGCTGGTGACAATGGGGAACAACTTTATATTAACCTGAAATAATCAGTTATCTTTCCATCCCAACATTATCTAGAAGGTGCAATTTTTGTCAAAACTCCTAAAACTGAAGTAGATTGTAAATTATTACATTCATAGAAGAAGGTGATTTCAGTTAATACTGATCCATTTACAGATTGAATGGATGAAAACATTAAACATGAGACACTGAAACATTAAAAATTTAACAGATTATGAAATGTGATATTAAATGCAACGTAGAACAGTAACTCAGAGAAAAGTGTGTTGATTTAGATTATTTTGATAGTGCAGTAGATTAAAACTAATTATAGTTTCAAGTTCTTCATTATTACATAACTCAATGCCCACATCAGTCAATTTACTGAAAACAGTAAATTGAATGCATGAAACAAATTATTTATTTATGGTGAAACTGAAAAACTAAAGGATGGCAGCCACATTAGTAATGAATGTGAATTTAGTGAATTTAAGCAAGACCTGAAAAGCCTGAACCAACCAGTCATAGTCTGTTAACACAGTAAGACCAATCATATCAACCTTAAGTTCTTGCAAGTCTTTATAAAATTTAGGTCTCCACACAAATATTTTAAAAGTAATGCGTCCTCCCACCCTCTCCAATTTGTAGGTATTATTTACTCCACTGCTCTGCTAAAACTCTTGGATGATGTCTACTGGAAATGTAATTTCATGCTGTTTTGACAAAAAACCCTAAAAACAAACAAACAAACAAAACCCTCACAAACCAAAACAACAAAACAACCACCTCAAGGATTCAAAGCATTAAAATAATCTTGGTATTATTTATTCTTGCTTTAAATAAGGCAAGAAAAGAAAAAAATAAACAGACTGCTACAGAAAAATGCATGAGTCTTCACTTGTGATTTTATTTAAAAGTTGAACAAAAAATCTTCTGGAACATGCATCTCAAACTGATATTTAATAAATAAATAAATAAAATCTCAACAACCAAAGTCCAGCTTTTCAAGAGTAGCCACTGTGTTTGCAAAGTGCTAAATGGAAACAAGCAGATACCAGAAAACTCTCTGTACTACACACTGCTATTGATTTGGGGGGGTTTTGGTGTGCAGTAGAACTGCAAGACTGCATCCTAGGGAAATGAAAAGGAGCTCCAAACACAGTTTCTGATGTCTGAAATCTTACCAGCCAGTGGAGGATTTGCTTCTGTGGCTTTTCCTAAAATTTCTGATGACTAACAGAAAAACAGGAGGAGGATGTTTGTGTGTGTGTGGGGGAATCAAGGCTGCTAAGCATGAAGAGTGCCCTAGTCTCCTCCTCCTTTATTCCATATCCTCTTGCCTCTCAATTTGACTGCTCTGCTGAGACCCAGTAAAAAAAAAAAAAAAAAAAAAAAAAAAAAAAAAAAAGAGAGGAAATGTTTTTAAACAAAGTGCTAAGGGAATACATGACTGGTCTCACCAACTGCATGCAGGCAAGGGAGAATGCTTCTTCCAAGTTAGGTATGGCCTAACACGTTCACCACAGCTTGCTCTCATTCATTCAACTTCAGACTATACCTCCACCAATACTGTCTTACTCACACAGTCCATTCTTACTGTCTACAGGCAAGTCTTTGCTTATCCTTTCCAAGTACACCAACACAGTGTTTGCAGAAATCAATTTTATCTCTAAGATACTGGATTCTGACATAAAAATAAAATAATAGTGTACAACAAACACTATTAAAGATGATGCATCCATTTAAAGATTTCCCAACATATATAAAAGTTATCTATCTAGATCTTTGTCTCTGTATTTTTACAGTATATTATTTATAGATTTTTTACAGTACATTGAACCTTCCAAGAAAACAGAACTGCCACTACTCAGGCTGGAATTTGCTATGGGAGAATTTTATTTCTTTTTCTTTCGTCCAAGAATATGGGTCTCAGATATTCTGGAAAGTGACAGCAATAGTCACTTAACTCTAAGAGTAAAGCATATGCTTAACTACCTTGACAAAGCCCATGGCAGGGGAGGGGTGTGTTCTTGACTGCGGCAGCTCTAATCCACAAATAATTACGTTGTCTTTAACTACTCTTCACTTCAGCTGTAAGAAACATGCCTTGGATCCTGTTTCTCCTAGACAACGGTAAGGAAACAGAACAATGGTAATTCCCAAAGCCCCCGACCTCATGGAACCGTATTTCATTAAACAGTTTTCTCTAAGCAAGTGGCAGAGAAGTACATTACACTGAAGGGGACACAGAGGCCACAGATCTGGGGCAGCTGAACACTGGGAAAGGATTGTGATGATGTTGTTCAGAGAGAACACATACACACCATGAATGAGCACTCACCTCCTCCCCCCAAGTTTGCAAATCTGCAAACTGACAAGACAACTACACAGAAATCATAAAACCAGGTATTTTGACTGTCTCAATGTAAATTTGAAACCAGTAATCATTCAAGAAGGCGGCACACATGGGCAACAAAAGAGCAGGCAGAACACAAGATGCAGTACATCTCTATTCAGTGGCAGGAAGGCATCTATTATCAGATGCAGAATGGACCCCAAATGCAAAGAAAGCCAGCATTGTTGCAGGCGTTACTGGGAACATCTAGCTGCTCCTTACAATTATTCAAAGAAAGATGAGCTGGGACAACCCCAAAACAGTATCTTTAAAACCAGTATCTGATAAACTGAGGTTTAATTCTTACAATAAAACTGAAACCAAAGCAGGCACATAAAGTAACTTAGGCACTACCCAGAAAACACATGGATAAAAACTGGCTAGAGGTTGGCCCTCACGGCCGATCTCGGCAAGCTCACTATAGAGCAGCAGTGAAAGATGCAGTCAGCCTTTTAGACATGGTTGTCTTGGAGACACCAGAACACACTGTATTGATGACAAAGGAAACAAAAAGCTGGATGCACTTTCTAAGGCTTTTAGTCTGCTCTCTTTCATGTGGAGTTTACGGAGGAGGGCCTCCCTGGGATGGGTATGCAGGGAATGCTGGCAGCAGGACCAGCTTATTGAGGCAGAAATCTTCACTTGCTTAGGAGTTTCATGCAGCCCCAGAGCACCCTTTATCCCAGGGAACAGGAGCCTTCGACATGGAAACTCTAGCAAATGAGACTCATGTTTGCTCACTTTGAAGGCTTAGCCCTGCACAAGCATTAAACCCTTCCACCTAAGGGTCTTTAAGAGAAATAAAGCAAGCAGTCTCTCCTGGTTTGTGTAAGGGCCCTGGAGCTGCTCTGGGGGCTCTCTCCAATTATTCAAGTGCTCTTCTGCTAGGCTCGTTCCAAACTTTGAAGCAGAAATCCAGCAAAGTACCTTGAGGTAACTAGGAGAGAAATGGCTAGTGACATTTAGGCTGTAACTGTGAAAACTCCAAGCTCTATCTCGGTGTCACTGAGGTAAGCATGGGAAAGAATTTTGATGACAGTTTATTTTTTAAAGAGACCGTGAGCAGTGAATGATTCTTATTCCAATTATTGAGTAAGTCTTGTAACGCTGAAATGTAACTCCCACACTAGATGGTCAGATTCTAGCTTTGAAAGAAGATAGCATCTGGTCAGTATATTGCACTGTAGTACTTGCATCATGTAAAAGAATCTTTCCAATTTGTTATACTTTTCACTGATAATGCATTTTAGATCTACATCTGAGGAGGCCATGACAATAATAGTAAATACTGGCTTTGAGTACACAGCCACATGCATCTATCAACCCTTGAATTAAGCACTGTAACACTGAGGTCTAGCTGGATAGTGTGACTATTTAGCTCATAGTGCAATATTTGCTGCAAGGGGTCTACCTCCCTGTCTCCACATCTTTACCTCCTCCAGGATGAGTATGATAGTGACTTCTTCCCTGCAAATAGAGTGCAGGGGCTGTAACTGTTTCTCACAAAAAGAGATGGAAGGTCTCACCCTGCCACAGGTCTCCTGCTTGCATGAAAGTTTATAAATTTCCTGATTTCACAGGCTGCTGAGTTTTATATGCCCACTTTCAAATTCTGTGAGTACACTGAAAATTGTGCATGATATATCAACATTTAGTTCTGACAGTAGGATGGGTGAAACTGGAAAAAATGGGTAATTTTTCACATCATAACCTCCTCTTCTTTCATGTTGGTCCTCTTTTGTCTACTAGGGGGATTGAAGAGGAGGGAAGCAGTGAGGCTACACAGATAGGTGATAACTCTTTGCCTTTCCAGTCTCTTCTGAAGAGCTATAAAATAGATAGGTAATAGGTACCTGACAAAGAGATATTGAAATAATCAGCACCAGCACCATCTTAGATCTCTCCTTACACTAAATTTTGTATCTGTAGTAGATAATTGCTATCCTCTCATACATCTGACTGACAACAGCAGAAAACCTGGGTCAAATGATGCAAAAGGCACTCAGCCTGATGGGAGCAATTGCTACTGGTGTATTTCCACATCAGAGGTGCCTATGTAATGAAGTAGTGCTAAAACAACCAACTCTGTTAATTCTGGCTCATTTGTTTTGTCACTGAATGCAAAACAGTGTATTGAATTAACTGAATTGCTGACAGCAGCTGCGGTTTTTTGAGACCACTGAAAATCAAACTATTTATAAATACCACAATATGGATTTTTGAATCTTATTTCAGGCATCACATAGCTAAGGCATATCCAGATCAGGACAAACATCATCAAGACAGAACACCTCTCATCTGGAGAGCGTATTCCTTGGTGTAGCTACTTCACGTACCTGAAACATCTGTGACAGTACAATTCAGCATTATTTGTGAGGAAAATAATATTCTATTCCCTCAGTTAGTAATATCCCTGTCTGCCACAGAGAAGTCCTCCAATACGGATACAGGTGAATTTTGCACTCAAGGAATCACAACTTGTGCTGTGAAGTTTACAGGAACTAAACAGTCGAGCTGTGCTATCACCATTTCAGACATTGATGCTAACAGTAAAGACCAGGTTCAAAAAAAACCAACCACATGATTTTGATGATTATGAGCAAAGCAGAACAAAATATACAACATCCTTTCTCCATCTATTTTTATTTTTAAAACAAGTGAAACATTGCATGAGATTAACAAACAAACCTATCCATTCTGTAACGTCACACTAGAGACACATTCTAACAGGCAGGAAGAGAAACTAGAGAATGAACAAAGGCACTTGTGTATGCTTTTGCATCAAAATCACATTTCAGGTTGGATGCCTACCTGCAGCCTACCTCATTCTGTTAGAGGCTCTCAAATGCTGCTTGGAACTCGGGCACAAGATGTTTTTACATGACGAATCCATGGGCATTTAGTAAAACAGTTAGGCAGTGACCATAATGAACGTTCAGGGTAAGGAAATTTTTAGCTAGAACAATTTTTTCCTTAGATCCATCAAAAACCTCAAAACCAAACAAAAAAAAAATCTCCTCTTGGTTCCCAAACAAAAATTAAAATAAAATAAAATAAAAAACAAAAACAAAAACAAAAAATCAAAAATTAGAAGTACTAATTCTACTTTTCAGACAAACTGCAATTAAGATCTACTGCATTTATTTACAGGCAAGAGAAATTGAAAAGGTAATATGTTTTTACTGATAGCTGAATTGTACCATTGTGGACAATGCCATACTGGATGTCTATTAAAATCGTGTCAGCATAACAAATCTGGGAAAGAGTAAATTAGAGATTTGATCTTTAAAGCACATTCCTCTCCGCCCCAACTCAAAATCACTGCAGCTCAGTTTACCAGAACTTTTTTTAGGGCCTAGGTTGTATGTAGCTTATATACAAATACTGCTGAATTTCAGAGTTATCACTGATATATCTGTTATGTCCTGATACAACAAAACCTGAAAGCAACAAGAAGGAACACATCTGCAAAAACAAGACCCTGGAATATTTTTTTCCTTCCTTTTGTCATAAAAGAGGGTGAAACTCTGTGAACCTATTCACATTTGGACAATAAATTTCTGAACGTTTTCTGTATTTGCAATCATCAGCCAATAGACTAAGTTCTCACAAGATCAATGCCCACAATAAATACTTGCAAACTAACATACTGAAACTTTTATTACTAAGTAGAACAGGTTCTCCTGTTTTTTTCACAGCAGAAGCTACTTTCTTCCATTACTCTGTTTTATGAGAATTCTGTTCTTTATTTAGACTTGAGCACTAAAGGCTTCATGGTTTATGGATACAATTATAACCACAAGCCTGTTTCCAATTTTCCTAGGCCAAACCTTCATTGTAACAGATAGTCAAAATTATAGGAACAAAGCATGATCATGGAAGAATGACATTTGTAATGTAAACTTACAAAATATTTTACTACACAATCAAAAAGCGTATTTTTCAACCTTAGCTAATACAAATCACCATGAGGTCAATTGTATGATTTGCCTGACTGGAAAACAAAGCCTGAACCACTAAAATAATTTGCATTATTACAAATACTCTGGGACTACTCATATGCTTTGAACTGGACATATGTATAAATCCTTGAGGAGATGCAGTCCTGAACTGTTAATATTTACATTTCAGTATTCATACAGCAGCTGAAAAATTGAGGTATTACACTACTGCTGCTGACATCACTTTTACAGCTCTAGATGGTATCCATGCTATTCCTATGGTGGAAACTGGCAGAAGAAAAATTGGTAGGCGACACTAATTAAGAAGGTATCTATGACTGATTGCTTTATTTAGTCATCTGCTCCCCAAAGGAGCAAAATCACTTCAAACTCATCAGAGTAGGCTCTTAATACTATACTTGAACATTACTTTCTCTAGCTCATTTTCCCCTTTTTTTTTTTAAATCTGTGCATTACATCTCCTCCCTATTTTCTTCAGCTAAATCCCTTTTTTATTGTGCAGATGCAAAAAGAAATGCAAAACAAGCCTGCGCTCCTGATGTGGGATTGTGTCACTAAAGCAGAGAGAAGTTCACTAGAATTCTATACTGACAGCTCTGTTCTACTCCCACTGATACTCACAGACATCTTACTGTACAGGAAGGAACAGAGATGCAAAGCTCCAGCATACAGCAAGTATGTATGGGGGGGGGGAAGAAAAACAAAATAGGAATCCTGGCATATTATAAATATTATGGACTCTCACTGTGTGCGTAACAGATTGCTAAGCAGAAGCAACAGGAATTCTAGTTCTATAACCAACAGTCTTCCAATTTGATTCCAAATTATAGGTGTGTATAACCCATGGAGTTAGGGGAAAATCACTGCTTAAACTCAGTGATGTCAAATAAACTATACATTAACAATTAAATGTTTCTCCCCCCCTCTAAATGCAATATTCATAACACAAAGTCTGACAAGTTCCTTTTCAGCTGAAATCACAACTAAATACACTTCACAGGAGAGATGTGGTTGCCTGTGAAGTTATTCAAGAGACTCAGAACCACTTCAGTTCTCATAGCAAAGTCATTCAAGTTTCTGATGGCTGGGAATTGTTTCAACATCTAAGATTTCAAAATACATAGGTTATTGCTACACTTATTAAAAAGTGGTCACATTCCTCCCTTAGAAATTCTTAGATAAAGAGTTAAAATTTGCCAATAACACTGCATGAGAACTTTGATTTTTCAAAGACTGTATCTGTAATTGATATTGAAAGTTCAATTTCCATTTTGAGAACAGAATAATATCCCATTTTGAGAACAGAAGAATGAAAGACAGAGAATTGAAACTTTTTTTATTAACTTGTCCCATTAAAAATGTTTTCTTTGGCCTTTATCCAAAGACAAGATGTAGATACATAAAAGAACCTCACATATATTGGAAAGGGACCATCAGCTAGTGTATTTTCAGAATTTCAGCTTACCCTGAACAAGACTGATATTGTTATGGGATACAGAAAAATGCAGAATGTATTCAGAATGTAAACTAACAGGTTTTCCTGTATCTTAGGACATTTGTGTTGTTTATATATACACGGATGCCCTACACACACATATTAATAAATATATATGGATTCATAACAAAGCCTTAGGACACTGAGTGCTATTTATCTCTGCCATAAGTTAACTGTGTATTTAAGTCCTTGACATGGGGATGCTGCTGATGTAGTTTTTATGTAATGGCTTCTTTCTTCAGGGGATCCTCAGAAACAGACTTCCAGAAATTTTCTGGCATATTTTTACCCCATTTTCTACTCAATTTATCAAATAAATGTAAACATTTTAAAGACAAGAACAACTAGCTGAAGATGGTGGAATTCCTTGCAGCCAAATGTAGCAAGTTCAAATGTGTCTCATCATCTGGACACTTTCTGTACTCAACTGAAGGACAAATTGCTTTGCTAAAGGGTTAAGACAGACTGGGAAACCTGCCATCTAAAAATAACTCCCTCTTCACTGGAGAAGCCAGAATCCAGACAACATAGACTAAAGGATTAACAATGAATGATAAGTTTTAGATGAAGAAGTATCTTTCATTAGGCCAACTGATGTAGTTTTTAAAAATTACACAAGACTTGGGGCAGACAAAGACTTTTTTGTTTTATCTTTCCAATGTTATTCTCAGCTCGGCAAGTATTCTTATTTTGGAGCCAAAGAAAGGCGCGCATACAAAGTCAAAAGATTTGCCCTGGGCTACGTGCAAACCACCAGCAAACTAAGATCAAAGATCAAGTGGTTCTAGATGTAGATTTGGAGTGGGCTCCTTTCCCAGCTTACATCACCTCTCTTGATACTACTGGAGACCTTGCACTGAACAAAGAGAGACTTGTGAAAATGCCTTAAATGAGTTTTTGCAGCGCATATTCAAATGATAAAAGTATTTTGGTGTCATCTACCCAGCAAACATACTCACTGCTGATGATAAATGGTATCAGTTCAAGACACAAAACTCCATACCCCACCAACACTGTGTATTTTTTAAAAATGTCTAATCCATCTATATAAATATTTCCATAAAATCAAAGAAC
This sequence comes from Cettia cetti, assembly GCA_013401135.1. Lineage (NCBI taxonomy): Eukaryota > Metazoa > Chordata > Aves > Passeriformes > Sylviidae > Cettia > Cettia cetti. Next base: position 16,860 of record VZUI01091252.1, read on the forward strand.
AGCCAGCCACCTACAAAGAGGAAGAATGCTTCTTCTGGTTGCACTTGTGGTTGTTTGGTGTTTGGGGTTTTTTTTTGTAAAAATTATGTTACACTGAAACAGATTTGTCCTAAGTAAGATTAACTGGACTAAAACAAGAGCCTGTTTTTAGGCAGTATTTCTGAATAGGAGATAGGGAGTCAGAACAGATCAGAAGTGGTTTACACATAAATATATCCAGAGGGGAAAATTACTGAAATATTTGTTTACAGTTCAGAGGTTGAGACTGCCTACAGGTAAACAGTCTAGATGAGAATTAGCATCTGAGGGTGACCAGTCTTTCAGAAGTCTCTGATCTGATACAACCCTTTCACTGAGCTATAGATAGATATCTGTGTACTGCCCCTTGGGGACTCAGACACCAGACCCGACCTTGAGTGGATACCAGCTGGCCTGGCAGAGGCTGCTACCCTGGATCTGAAATAGCCCTGATGATACACGCAGAGTGGGTCGCAATTAGCATGGCCACTTGACAAGGAGCATCGCCTTCTCTAGTTTGCGTTGCAGTTGGCGGACACAAACAAAAAGCATCCCATAAATCATTGAGCAGTGCTCAACAGAGCAGGAAGAATCCAGAGGGAAGCTTTAATAGGCCATTGAAGAAAACTGTGATGAGCTAAGTATGAAACAGCAATAGAAATAATAGTGGAAGATTGAAAAACAAGGGCGTAAGGCTTAATATGAGAAGATGTGCCAGCTGGAAGCAGACAGGAACTAACACTGAAAGAAGAGATTACAATGCAATTCCTAGAATAATGAATCAAATAAAAATATCAGGTTCCTCTTGTCTTTAGCCTGTGATGCATTTAGTTTCATTGCATACACAGTGATGTTGCTTTGCTATTTGATTGTGCTCCCTGACTGGCTCTCAGCAGTTTTTAGCAAACTGTGCCACCAGCTCCTGCTCCTTTCCTAACAAAGCCAACAGACTGATGATGATCGCTTTACCTTCTCTTCTGCTTCCCACAACCTGTGAAAGAAACACCTCTCAAACGTAAGTCTGAAATTTAAGGACTGGACATTGTGTCACTAAGCACTGCGCACAACTCCCCAAGGAGCACTGGCTGCACTTCACAGAGGCTCTGCTTCTCTCTTGGTACAACCTCACAGTGCTGCAGTGGCAGGGAAGCTATTAAGATTAAAGCACAGTGGACAAAGACCAGTTAGAATATAGTCTGAAGTTTCCAATTCATATGTCTACAGAACAAAAGGGACTTGTGATTACAAAAAAAAAAAAAAAAAAAAATCAATGGGGAAGAAATGCCATAAAGGGTTGTTATTTTTTTTCACTGAAAACAGTTTCTCTCAAAATGTCAAAACAGACCAAAAAAACGTGAAATTAGGCAACTATAACAAGATAGTCCCCCACTGACAACCCATCCAGGTTTAAAATCACAGAATTGTTTAGTTTAGAAAAGACCTTTAAAATAATTGAGTCCAACCATTAACATGACACTCTCAAGTGCACCACTAAACCATGTCCCTAGGTGCCACATCTACATGGCTTTTAAACACCTCCAGGGATGATGACTCAACCACTAAACCTGGGCTGCCTGTTCCAATGCCTGATAACAGTTCCAGTGAAGAATTTTTTCCTAATATCCAATCAAAACCTCCTCTGGGACAGCTTGAGGCCAAAAAGTACCAGCTGCTCCACACTAGCTAACAAAAATACATGATCTTGCACTCCAAGTCTTATGAAAGCCAGTCTTAAATTCCTTCTTAAATTCCAGACATTTCCTTCTTTAGAGAAGGAGGATTTAGTCTCTTAAAAAAATTCTGAGATTTGAGTTAAAGTAAGCACATAGATCCAAGGGAGCAAAATTAGCAGTTGAAGCTTAGCCCTTCAGAAAAGCTGGCAGGAGAGATCACACACTCTTGAAGAATATCTAACTGCTGAAGGTCTATTGCTTGGAAGGAGGTCCATCCAAATTTTCTATGAGAGAAGTGTCCCTGCTATTTGTCCTTTGAGAATAGGAAACAAAATTCTTTTACATACAAGATTACTTTATTAAATTCATTTATTCTATGAATGCTTTTAATTCCTTTGATTCAACCTCTTCAGAAGTTCTTCTTTTACTTGACTAAGGACACACATGTACCAGGACACACGAGTGTGGCGGAGAAAAATCTGTCCTGGCTGGCGGAGAAAAATCTGATAACTATAGACTTAATTAGGCTTGTGTTTTATGTACTTCACTCCATTAGATTAGAATCAGATGATGCAAAAGGTAGGACATGAAGGACATAGGTTGTTCCAGCAAGACTCCTAGGTCTGCTACAGGATTTGGTTCTCTAATTATTTATATAGTTCATAAGAGTTTATTTATTAAGCATTTCACTAAATGGTCTATGTGGTAAACGGATTGAGAAGAATCAGCATAGAACTCTATCCTGACTCAAACAAGAGTCACACCAATAACATCTGTAAGACTATTTTCTGCAGGCAGTACTACAATGAGAACAATAGTGTTTCTTATCCGTATTCTTACAATCTGGATGCATGATACATTTAACACTGGTCATACAAAAATGGTCTAAAATAAATATCCACTATTCCTTCTGCATTCCAAAACGACCTTCAGTGGTAAGTCAGGCCCTTCCAGCTGCATGGGTGGACATGGTATCTTCCATCCTGTCACTAACAGATTGTCACTCTGACAATGATTTACACTGACCACAGTTAATGAGTAAGACTGCATAGTGAAGAACACAATGTTTCTCCCTATCAACTCACTAAAGTAACTGAAAAGGCTAAAACAGGATTTACAAGCCAAACAGTTTGAGATAAGAACAAAACAATTCACTTTGTTTACTTTTCTAGGACACCTCACGAGTTTAGGTTTTAGAAGTCTACAATGGCATAGCTACAAGGAGTCACTCCAAGAACCCACAGAAGCAAATACGCCTGTAGGTAAGTATGGGCCTGAGGGTCAGATTTGCCTCTGGAATACCAATGTTTTTGAAACCATTTCTGTCTTTTTTTAGCTTTTTACTTCAAAGGTAGCTCAGGGGTTAGAAAATGAGGACCAATTAAAAACAAACTCAAAATGAACTATTGGGAGTGGAGCAGATAATAGTTTTAGCAACAGCCTTTACATTGTAACATTTGTGTTTCCTGAATTTCAAACTGTGACATTCCAACTGGTAAACTCTTTTAATGTATTCTGTAATACACTAGGTGTCAGTTGCCAAAACTGACACCATTTCACTATAGATTTTAAACTCTATATTATTTTCTTTACAAGAAAAGCCTGAAATTATATTTTGGTATTTACTTACAAGCCCATCTGTGTCCTCCCCTTGCTCCTCGCTGTGTTGGCTTCTGACTGGTGCTGAGCAACCTGCTGTTTTTTGCCTTTATTAATACTTCAATGGCTTTTTGCTGAACAAAGAAAGCCTAATCATCAGGAGGCAAGACCACAAATCCCAGCTTCACTACACATAACCAGCCTAGTTACTTACCAAGATTATTATCACAAGAACAGAAAACTCTTCTTAGAAAAACAGCATAAAAGTTACAGGAAGATTTACTGCTCGTCTCTAAAAGGTATTCATGGAACAGCTGGACAGATAAGAATGCAGTAACAAAAAATTATTCACTGTGTTAATCTTACAGCAATGAGCCTGCCCTGTCATTAAGTCCCTACAACTAACTTTTCCTTGTTATATACTAACATTCAAAGAGAAATGAAATGATGCTTCAAGTACTTCTATTTCTATCAGTCTCTCAGACTAATCTATTGTGCATGTTCTGCTAATATGTTACTTCTGAATTCAACTCTAGAGAGGGGAACAAAGCTACAATTACTCTTGAGTCAGATGCTTGTTTGATACTACTACTGGACAAAATCTTAGTGGAAAGTCTGTGGCTATTGCTATTTACTATCAAGGTGGACAACAAACATTTCCATGTTTACACTATGGAAAACAGTCCTTTCATTTCTGAATTTGAATCAACCAACTGCAAAATGCTTTTCAGAAATCCTTTTTAGTGGATTAAAGCATCTTTTAAGTCATACATTTTACAAATGGTTAATTTTCCAAGCAATGGGAAAAAACTCACTGAATCTAATATAAGAATCGTTAGCTTCAAAACAAATTATTACCTCTTCTTGAACAGAGACACATCTAAAGTAATTTATCTCCTTAATGCTTTTACAATTCTGCTTTAAACCTAAAATTTTTGGGACAGGGTATGCTAGACAATATGTAATAGGCATAATATTTTTAGCCTGTTCATGATAAAGAGATGATAAATACTATGAGAGGCCCATGGCTATGCCCAGGACCATGAGAAGTCAGGGAATGTTTTGGATGTCCCTTTGAACTTTTAAGAATTAAAGGCTAATCGCCTTTTTAAAATGGAGATTGCTTAAAGCTTTCCGCAGAAGATAAAACCTTTACTAGATGAGCTACATCTGTTCATCACATCATTCAGAGTCAGCCACACCAGTCATCTTGGAATGAAACATAACAAATCTGGGTGGAGGCTAAAAAGAGATTATTCTGACTTCAGTCCTTGCACACACTGTTCAGCGTGAGCCCCTCGAGCTCAATGGGAGCTTGTACTCAACCACCCTTTCCCAGCCCAAGCCCTCATCTAATTACAGTTCCTGTATCCTTTGGTCCTGCAGAACTCCCCCTTACCTTCCCTTGTGTTAAGGCACTGAAGACAGTAATTTACGTCTAATTAACGGAACTGAGTCATAACGAGCTTCTTTCTTTGACGAGACTTGAATGTTAAATGTCCTAAAAAACCAATGAAACCCAGCTTTTAGTCCCGCTCCATGTGTTAAGTTCCTGCAGCACAAAGCTGTTATTCAGGCCTTGCTTTGCATACAGTCAGAGGGCCGGGGGTTATTCACACTGACAAATTCTTAAGATGGCATACACAGAGCCACCAGCTTCAATATTTTAGCTAGGCAGCCATGCTGAAAGAGGCTCATCCTTAGGGACTGCTGATTTTCTCCTCCAGCTTTGGGAGGGTATCCTTTTCTCCCTGATTGAATTTGACAGCATCCTTTAGGAGGGATCAATTTCCACGCCACAGAGACAAAAGGCAGGATGAAAGTTGGAAGGCAAGAACACAAAGAACTGCACATCTGCCCAAAGAACAGCATGATAAAGCAGTTCTGCTGCTGATCCAAGATGAACCATCAAGATGTCAAGAGGTAAATGAAGGTTATCAAAGAAACCAACTACGCGGGAACAAAAGCATGCTCAAAAATGTAAGAAAAGAAACTGAGCTTCTCACTCCAAGAAAGCAGCAACTGTTTGCTGATTTAGTGAATTGAACCATAAAAACAGAAAAAACCAAAATGTATGAGGATGTCAATGTATCATCTTAAAAGACAAGGCAAGTTCTTCTATCACATTTTCATCATCGTGTTTTAAAATTTATAAAGACAACAATGACCATGCACAGATTAAGCAAATAGTGTATTTGCATATATATACACACACACTAAATACTGTACAAATTTGTTACTCTAAGCAGAAAGACAAGAAAACAGACTAAGAAGGACCAGGTAGACCATCAAGGTACAGTCTTAAAGAACTCTGTTCTTCCATGTCCATACAAAATACCGTAACTTTGGAAGTGCAGTCAAATGGACACTTCCACCTGCACAGCACAGATGCCTTTGCACATCCACTCAACTACAAATGGGTTCATGAAAGAAGAGATTTCTATTCTACTTCATAGTCTTGGGCCTTCCTGCTTAATTTTACAGAAAATTACAAATACTGACTTTTGTGGGGACTAGATGCAATGAAGACTGAGAATTATCTCTGCATTAAAGCAATTCTTTAGGATGAGAATCATTAATGTTCAGCTATTATGCCTGATGCTAAGTGACACATAAATAGTTATAAATCTACCTGCTCACTTTTATCTGGAGTTCACCTAAAGTGCAAAATAGTGAAAACAAAATAAAATCTTAGACTAAAGGTACTAATATTGAAATCCAGTTTGTACTAAAACTTTCACAGATTAGACTTTTTGTCAGCATCGTCACCTTACACACAGCAGCTTACACTTCCATATATATTGTTTCCTCTAACCTCAAACTCAGCCTCTCTAAAAATGTCATGAACAACACCTTAAACTGGCATGGCTTTTAGTTTTCAGCTGTTCTGACTTACCTTCCCAGTCCCTCTACATATCTTTTTTTGCACAAACTTGTGCTAGTAAGAAAAAAATCCAAAGATCCTAGTTTTTTATACTATGAAATGAATGTAATTATTTACTACATAAACTTTTAGGGTTTTTTGGTTATAACAGATTGAATATATTAAGCAAAACCTACACAGGTTTTTTTCCCTCTCCTGTCAGTCAAACTAACGGGGGCACATTAAGTTAATAATCTAGTTACTTGGTAAAAATATTTAATTTGCTTAGTAGAAAGAAAAGGTGATTATTTTTCAATTGGATAAAAGCACCATTTGTTGAAATTGAATTACATTAAGAGCACTTTTAATTTTACAGCCATATGAAATGAAAAAACAATGTACGTTTAAAGAATCGTGCTTGTCAAACATTCATTTTGTTAATGTACTATTCTAGTCTTCCATGTTAATGGCTTACTTAATGTACTTTTCAAAGAAATTTAACATAAAAAGAAAACAATTTAAGCATATCCCAGTATATTAAAACTAATCTTCACTTGAAAAAATACTGGTAATGAGCTAAGTTAGTAAGTGGAATTGCATTCAGAAGCAATACAATTTCCCAATCAAAGATATGATCAATCAAACATAAGTATCTTACTGCAGTCTCTTCAAACCTAACCATCATAAGCAAGACATGTAGTTTTCCTTTTTCCCACATTATTTTTCTTTATATGTAAATATAGAAAAAAAGACAAGATATCAAGAACCACATATCATGAATTTGTCAAGAATCTCATTCCTCTTTTCTCAATCATTCCAGTTCTGCTCCTTTCAGACTGAGTCAAATGGATTTGCAAAGATTGATTAGCATCATTTGCATGTAAAATGCATTTTTACCGGAGAAGTACACAGGGCAGATAAAAAGACAAGGGAAAGGGAAACTGCTAATAAAAACATACACTAAACATGAAAAATTGTTTCCAGAATTGTTCTCCTCCAATATGAACACACAGATAAAAGCACAGAAATGGAAATTTGCTGATGAGACTACTCTGCTTGCTAAGAGCATAAGCTTCAGGCTAAAGTGTACCATGTTTTCTCAGAAATTCCCAGCACACAGTTGTCTGGAAGAGATATTTTTGAAATAGTATACACAGTGTTTCTACAAAAACACGCAGTGTAAGGTGCATCACAGATTACATGACTGAAATGAAAAAAATAAAAAGTTTGATCAACAAAGCTACACAGAATTTTCTACTTCAATATTTGCAAAGGACTTAAATAATTGCAAATTAGATTTAACATTTGTTTGAGCCACATTATTTTCTACTCTATAATTTCAACATTTTTTATGCATTATTTATACAAGTAAATAGTTATGAAGAAAACTCTGACAAATTGACAGTGTCAATGGATGGCATTATTGTGCTAAATTCAGATTGCTTCAAAGCATGCTGTACTAGACCAGTGAGCATATTACCTTTTCTTCACTATGAAAACTGAATAAAAAAGCCTGCATTCTCATTGTAGCTGAAAGCTTAATTGTGTATAAGAAGGATCTACTCCTAAAATTTAAGAGTGATGGTCAATGAAATTTTAATACTAGACAAACATGCCAGATAGGATTCATTTCTACATTTAAATCTCAAGTCTCTTTATTTACGTAGCAATGTCGTCTACTATTTAGATGACAGACTTGCAAAGCAAAACTTGCATATCTATGGAAAATTTGATTTTGAAACAGGGATAAAGATGGATGGAACACTGCTAAAAAATTGGGTGTTTTGTTTTTTTTAATAGGCATCTTCAAATGGGAAGCCCTTCTGCTGGCTCTTCCAAACATCAAGTTCTTAATTCTCAGTTACTGGTTCCACCTAGTTAGGAACTCTATTCTTAACTCAGATATAAAAACCCTTTTGTTCCTATACTTAGTGAACAACCAACAGGAACAATAACAGGAACAAAAATTCAGGCTGGAGAGAACTAGTTTTAGGCCTCATCTCTACAAAAGGGTCTTTTAAATTGTTTAGTCAGATTCTTTTCTTTTGCATTTGTGCCCCAATGCAGCTGCACCAAAGTCAAACTCACAATATAATGGATGCAGCATTTTAGAGCAGAGCAAAATGTGTACATCACTACAACGACAGCATTACAGAAGGACAGGATTTTCAATTAAAAATCAGTGTTGTTTTCCACACCCTGTAGGCTTTACTTTAAAATGCTTTTCTTTGGTAAACACAATTAATTTCAAATAGATTAAATTAACTGTTTTACAAAGGCATCCGTGGGGCCATTTTGCTAGCGTGTTTTTTTTGGTTTGGTGGGTTTTTTTTGTTTTTTTTTTTTTTGTTTTTTTTTTTTTGTGGTATTAATTTATCTTTATGTAATACATTTTCAGCAGAAATAGTGAAAATGCTCTGAAGATCAAAACTGTGGCCAATGTGGCCAATACATTTTTCCATGTCTGAGAAAAAGGAAATAAGCACATATCCTATACAGAGCAAGAGGTCTTTCAGGTGTTTACATAGTCATACGAAGTAAAGAACCAAGATCCAAGAGCTGGATACCAGACCCATCTTTTAAACATTACTTCTCCTTTCAGTCATAGTTAATTGTAATAAATTTTGTGCAAAGAAGTTTATCATCATTATAACATTAAAAGAAAAACTAAATAAATACGGACTTTTACCATTATCAAACCCAAATACTGCTTTTAAGCTGCTCATCTCAGGCTTTTATTAAGGAGATAATGATGACCATTGTAACATCCAATCTTCTCCACTTTCTAAGGGATCCCAACTTAAAACTGGAAAAAGTCTGAAATGTAACACTAAACACATTTAAAAATACATTACTTCAACACTTTGGGACATGGTGAATCAAAGGCTTTTTGGTTCCTTTGTAAAATTTCTGAATAATTATACTAACAGAGACATGCAAAACCTCTTTTCAGAACGGGAATGTGCTATTGCCTTCAGAGCAGAATTCACATCACAGTACACATTTGATGAGTATAGGACTCAACTGAATAACGTTTTTACAGTATTGCAGAGCACAATATAAATCCTGGGTCCCAATTAAAGTGTCCCTGAGCTCCCCACACTAGCTAAAATTCCTCATCTGAGGAATGCTGATATGTCCTGAAGAGACCGTGAGGGCAGAAATACTGTGTTTGTGACTGAGGCAGAGAAATATACTGCATAATACATGGTTCTCTCTGCTGCTCATTTCAGAAGCAAAAACATGCAGACAAATAAAGGAGTATTTCATTTTGGCCAAATTTAAGCATGACTTCCACCAGCATGGGAACAAGAACACAATAAACTAATTCTAAAATTGCACTGTTATTACATAGGGGGGAAAAAAAAGGTAGTACCCCAGGGAGTTTCTTATCTAGCCTAAAGTATTATCTGATTTTGGTTATTTTAAAGCATAACAGTCTTTATTACATTAGGTAAGTGACTACATTAGGTAAGTCTCACTATTAGGTGGACCAGTTATGTGTATAGGAATTTAGTCTTTGTAACACACAAACTACTCTAAACTTCTGCTGAAGGTCTTTATTTTTGTAGTTCTTCAGTTCTCTCACCTCTGTTCAGAGCTACTGTGATTGTTACAAAAGGATGAAGAAAAACTCTCTTGAAAATATTGAACTTAAACTACAAATTTCCAGAGAAACTATTTTCATTCACATGGTCCACACTTATCAGAGTTTTATTTGCCTCATATAATATAAATTATTTCTCTAAGCATTGATTCTTTCAGGTATGAACATAAGCAATTATAAAGAAGCCAAGATTTATGCGAGATTTATGGATGAAATAATTTTAAATCTAACCAGTTATCTTTTTACTGTAAGGGACTGCTCTACTCTTCCTGTGGTAGTAGATACAATGCAAGATTAATAACTTAAGAAAGGAAATAATCACGCTGTAGAAAGCCAAAACATGGCAAATGAATTGCATATAAAAAATTATCTCCCATACAAAAAAAAATGGGTGTGCTTGCAAAAAAATCTTTGCTATCCTGAATATACTTTGCTAAACAGCATTATTTCAGTAACAAATGAATATCCGGCATCCAACATCCGACCAAGACTGTTTCAAGCATAGGGAAAAATATTTTGAATAAACTGTGGAATCTGGTGATTTACATTAAAAAAAACCCTCAAACCAATAAACCTTTAAAGATGAACAAAACATTTAGAACTGTACTTCCAACAGGGTTCTAAAGTATTACTTCACTCACTGAAGCTGGTAGGAGGGAAAACTACCAGTCAGTGATTATATGTTCTCATATTCCAACTACAAGTCACAAGAAAGGAAACCCAGGAATTGTACAGGAGCACTAATTCCAGAAAGGAAGCTAAAAATTCAAAAAGAATACACGTAATGACAACTTCTTTGACTTTTCTTTTTCTCCTTCACTGTCCAAAAGTCAGTTTTCAGAAGAGGGAAAAAAATGGGTATGAGGATATCTGAAAAGAGCTAGGAACAGACGAAAACATGCAGCTGTTAGATTTTTTTTCTCCCCTTTTTTGAGGAGGCCTAAAACATTTTCCACTGGACATGTACTTCTCCATCTAATAAACTTCAGTCTCCTCGTAACAGAGCTTAACACATCTACAGGAGACCTCTCAAAACATACAAACAAGAGGCAAAAATCATAGTAGTTGAATAGGTATCCTCATTGCAACTGAGATATAGAACTCATACAAGGCATCTGGCCGTAGAGACAAGGAAGTTGTGGTTGCTCAATAATTCTGCTCAACCAGAAAAAATAAAAATCTGCGACTGTGAGATTTAACCTATCAAATAACAATTCTGGAGGGCAATAATCCTTTTATTTGCTTCAGTCTGGAAATCTGTCTTTCCTCAATGGTGCTTACAGGCACTCACAGTGGGAACAATGAAACTCAAACCACATATTTCTTAGAGGGTTGCTGTTAAATTTGGAAAAGCATATATAATTTGGGGAAGGAAGAAATAAAAAATCATTCTTGCTTGCAGTGATTTCTTGCAGACATCTGGCAGATGGGACAATTCCCCAGACTGATCTGATTTCCAATTCTGTTTCAGATACCCAGCTTTCCTAAACAATTTTAATTGTCTGACATAAAATGTCTGGCAGTAAACCATATATATTTCTTCAATAACTTGATATAAAAATTTTACCAGTTCTCACTGGAATTTGAGTTGTCATGATTTACGTATTTGTAATAATTCCTTCCTTCCTTCCTTCCTTCCTTCCTTCCTTCATCCCTTCCTTCCTTCCTTCCTTCCTTCCTTCCTTCCTTCCTTCCTTCCTTCCTTCCTTCCTTCCTTCCTTCCCTTCCTTCCCTTCCTTCCTTCCCTTCCTCCCTCCCTCCCATCTTTATTTTAAAAACACCATTCAAACATACAAAATGAGTGCAGGTTACCAGGTCAAGAAAACAAAGCTACAAAATGACTACACATCTACCACCTCTCTGATAACGGGACTGTGTCTAAATTGCCATGTTTCTTTAAATCAATTTCAAAAAAACTAAACCCCTTACATTTACTGCAACAAAAGGATGCAGATGCTTTTTTTTAAGTCAATGCAATACTAAAGATGACTTTCCTCTTCTAATGACATAAAGTAGAAAAAAGGACAGCTACATCATCCAGAAAGACTAGAAGATAATTAGTGATAATTAATCATATTCTATTATCTTCCCTAACTAGGATTCCAAATCCCTTGTTTGTCCAAGTCTGAAAAAGAGAAGGATAAAGACAAACCAAAAGGAAGTTAAGCAACAAACACAAGAAGCAGCCTGGCAAGAGCAATTAATATTGGATGATTAAAGAGCTGAACATAGTGAAGCATAGTGATATGCTTCACATATCTTAGTGAAGCAACAACCGAGGGAGGCATGATATCCTCTGCAAAGTATTTGAAGGACACATAACACGGAGGAGGATGAGGAACTCTGTAAGGCTGCATGACCCCTGAGGGTGCCACGAGCGCACCAGCCTGTGAAGATAGGAACAATGAAAGCAGAATATCAGCAAGAGTCTTTCATAAGAATCACTTAACATGCGGTTATGTTTGAAAGAGTAACACTTCCTCTGACTCTTGTAACTTCCAAAACCTTGCATCACCTCTGGAAAAAAAAAACAGTGAGAATAGCTCTTAGCTCTTCCCAATCTATGACAGAAGCCAGTCTGAGTTGTTCACCTGCAGATTTGTTTTCTTCTCTGCAATCTTGGGTGTTTTTCAAAATGGCCTTTGCTGGTATGGCAGGAATTATAAAACATGGATTTAGAAAGCTCCATCACTGGCTGTCATGGGGTGATGTTAGGTATTTCCTCCTAAATTTTGTCTTGAATCAGTTCACCAGACACAAGACATGATTTCATCTTTTTCTTAAATCCATAAACAGAAATAGCAAAATAAGAAAACCCTTGGAAAATCCTTCTAAACATGAAAAAACCCTAAACCCTTCAACAAAAACCCCACAATAAACTCATGAAACAACAACGAACACCCCACCTACTTCCCCAGAAGAATCTGGAGGCAATACTCTGGCATGCTCTGGAGATGAACACCATACCACAGACAAATATGTGAGAGAATTAAGAACATCATAATTTTTTGGTTTTTTGTAGATGGTGAATAGGAGTTACATCAGCATCTGAAAAGTTTCCATAAAACCATTTTATGAATCACTTTCCAGAGACTGCACTGAACAGGGTAGAGACCAAACAGCAAGGCTGCTGAACCTGCATATTCATACATGTGCCAAACAAACATAAGATAGAGCAGATGACAAAAAGGCTTAAGTTCCAGAAGTTCATGTACTTCTGTGTAGGAATTTCCTCTGATCAGCTTTCTAATTAGCAGTGGTTTCAAAAAACTATAGGGGGAAAGAAAAAGATCAGGTTTTTGGCTATGTTTCACTCATGAAAGCTCACATATGAACTCCACAAGATCAAGGATGAGGTATCTCCTAAGGTTCAAGGTTAGCAACATCAACACTCTGGGAGAGTAAATTTACATCCAGTCTTTGAAAGGGCCTGTGATTCTCAGCTTCACTAAACTACAGAGCGAGATAGAAAAAAAAAAAAAATCTATGAAAAATAAGAAAAGTTACCTAATCACCCAGGGAAAAAAAAAAAAAAAAAAAAAAAAAAAAAACAAACAAAAAAAAAACCAACCAGACAAAAAACCCACAACAGAACAGCCCCAAACAACAAATATACAAACACATCACTGGATACATACTTCATAAGGATGAAGGAGACACTTTTGTGTACACAAGAGAAAAGGGGAAGAATAGCATTATAGCATCCTATCTTAAAAAAACTCCAACCTTTCTTCAGCAAATTATGCATTGATTGTAAACTGTTAAATGCCAAATGCAAGAAGCCAATACACCTGTGGGAGTGCTAAGCAAAATTTTTTTGGGAGGATGATGGGATGGTTGGTCTAAGTACCAAGAGAAAACAGTTCATTTTATTTATAAGAGTACAGCATATCTCTTAGAGTACAGCCTCAACAGTTCCACTGGGCAAACCTGCCAGGACTAGAGCTGCAAAAATAAAGGCTTAGATGAATCCACACAACATTTAATATTGAAGATGATAAAGCAAAATGCACTTTAAACTTAGATTCCAGGCTGAAAATGCAAGACTAGCAATTAGAGGGAACATAATTAAACTTGCACAGTAAGCATATTTGATGCACATCTCACTGCTGAACAATACACTGGAAAGTACAAAGCCATTTTTACAGACGTGTTCTACAGAATACATGCACCCAGACACTAACTCTATGGTGACACCAGAATGGAGCATCCTCTGCTGACTTTTTGTTATTTCTCTGTCTCAATCCTACATATAACACAGCTTTCAATTCAGTATATAGCCTCCTAACCAATAGTGGCTTGTTCAGATATGCTCTGGTAACACTGACCTTTGATGCTTGCTGCTAACAGTAATTATGCTTAGAAGGAGAAAACATCATTACTTTCCTCTAAATGTGATAGTTATCTCTTAATAGCTGTAAATAAAAATAAGGGCCTAGATAATGCCAGATTTATATGATGCTTTTTCCTCAATAAAAAGAAATTATTTCTAAGGTCAATTTTATTTAAACAAGTAATGTAATAATTTTTGCCTGCCAGTTTTACCATAGGTGCTGTCCCAAAGAGCTCCCCCACAGCCCTGCCATCAGCCTGCTCCAATCATCCCCTCTGATTTTTCTCTGTAATTTAGCTACAGTTCACAGAATTTACATTTCCTTTCTTGAAGTCTAATTTTAAATCTTCATTCAATATAGCATCCCTTGGCTCCACACACCAAGTAACACATAGATGTTACCCTATTTGAGGGATGGCACTCAGTATCTTGTGATCACTCCTTAATATGACTACTGCCTACCTTAACAACCAAGTTCTTAAACAAAACTTACATTATTTTACTTTTCCTTCTATTGAGTAATACTTACTTGCAGCCTCCAATATGAATGCAAAACTAGGAGAAAGATATGAAAGATATGCACCCAGGTTATCTGATCCACAAATCCTGGACAGGCTGTCAAGTAAGATGCTTACTTACTGTCCTTTTAGATAGTGCCAAAATTACATTTCATCCTTTACTACCCTCCCTCCTCCCATAAACATACTTCTGGCAGAGGTTGTCAAGTAGAAGCATCTTAAATGGGCCATCTGCATGGAGTGAATTTCATCCACAAACCCCATTTACTGCTACTCAGTATTTGTATATTTTGTGCATGAATCTTCTACTATGTAATTTATTCAGTCAGTTCAAAAGTACACAGAAGTCATTAGATGCAGCTGAAAATTTAGTCTACTCAGATTTATGTTATGGAACTCTGAGCAGCATCAGAAATTAGATTATCTGATTCGCAACAGAAAAGGGAAGACAGCATGGAGGAAGGGTATTCAGTCAAATCAATCCTTGCTTTCCTGAGCTAACATTATGCATTTCAAGGTTGGCTCTGGGGGAAAAAAAAAAATAAAAACCCAAACAAAACAAAACAAAACAAACAAACAAACAAAAAAAAAAAACCAGAACAAAAAAAAAAAAACACCAAAAAACAGGCATGGCATTTTGGCCACCTCTTTCCTGCCACTGCCTTAAAACAATCAACCTCTCAAAACTGCATGGAAACCAAAAAGCTTTAACCTATGTCCAAATAGCTGATGTAGATCTGGAAAGCATGATTTGGTGTCAAAATGACCACCACAGAATCCAAATTAAGTTCAATTAAATTAAGTTAAATTTAAAAAAAAAACAAAAAAAACCCAAAAACCAAGAGCTCGTGAAAACAATGTTTTTTTAAAGACAAACCATTAAAGAAATTAAACCTTCTATCTTTTCTAAAGTTAATGTAGCTGTGAAAAATAGTTTGTAAAAGAAACTCACCAAGAATCCTTTTTTTTTTTTTTTTGGTCATAAATTAGAAATTAGTTTTAAGGAAATTATTTTATTGTACTAGAAATTGTGTTTGTTTGTAAATTTCTAGTTCTTATGTAATGGAAACATGCCATAGACAATTATATGTGTACATTGATCAATGCATGTTTCCAAAACTGCACACAACCTACAACTTCTGTCTTCAGCCCACTTGCACAAAGGCAAACATTATTGCTTACAGATGCCTCATTCTGAGGCAATACTTTGCTGGAAGGGTTAAGCAAAAACCTTTTCCATACATTTTGGTTAGCCAGCTTGCAAACTAGAAAGGAGACCAAGACAAACTTAACATTTTCTGTAGCTATAGTGGTTTTCCTTCAATATCATCTTTGCAGCTACTGACAAGATTTATCTTTAACTTCTTGTTTAAAATACACATATTATTCTGTCATTAATTAAATGCAATTATCCAGATTACTTTTTTTTCTTTTTTAACTGAAGCTATTTCAAAATTCTCTAGCACTGTTTCAGTCCATAAACAAAACAGTAACCCACAGCTGATGGGAAGGGGCCAAGGGTGTTTGGAAAGAAAAAAATATGAGGAGAGGGGTCTTGCTAGACAGTTAATTAAAAAAAAAAGAAACCTACATGTCCAATGAGCATGACAAATGGTGAAGAGATAAACTGACTCATTTTCTAACACTTTAGTCTTGGCGTTTGACCAAGAGGTCCCTTCCTGGCAAGCAGCCCTGTAAGCTACCGACACTAGAAACATCTGTAAGTATAAACTTCTTCTGGACATTTATTCATTCTTAACATATGAGCTCATTAACTTTTTTCCTAATTGCAATCTGAGTGGATTTTTTGGGGTTTTTTTAAGAAAGACAGAGGCAGAGTATTCAGCTAAACAGGTCCAGCTGTTGCAACAGCAGTAGCCGAAATGCAACTGCTCATGCCTGTGGCTCTGCCAGTGCCAGCCCCCAAGTTGGGCTGGTGCTCAGGCCTTCACCATGCAGCTGCTCCCCAACTCTTACAGACTATTAGAAAATACTTCAACAGCAAAGCCTAACCCAGATTTTCTATAAAATCAGGTTTGCACTGAGCACAAAGGTGGTTGGACTTCTGTGTTTTGTTTGTTCCATAAGAAGGTACAGGGTTTTTTCAAAACTGGTATTATCTTGGTCATGTTGGATATCTTTGTTGTATAATCAAGTCAAGAGTGTCTTCCCCCACCACATCACCAGCTTAAAATGTAGGCTGACTTCAGTCTAGTTAGCAAAGTTAAAAGTGGGGACAGAATTTCCCTCTCTGTTTTTAAACTGATGCCACTTCTCCCCACCCTGTAATCTCACTTTAAGAATGAGCACAGACTTTTGAGCAATGCCATCTTGTGGAATGGCATCCTACAAAGCAAAACCACAAACATCTAAGGAACTTGACAAATTACAGGGCTTATGAGAAAATGAGTTAACTTTGGTCTTGCACCACATCCCAAGAGAGCAGGAGAAAACTGTGCCATAACTTCTCATTATCCCTGCAGAACCATTTATGCCTCTCTGCTGTGTAATTCCTGAACTTCTGATCTTTCATTACACTCTCAAGAATGCACACCATGTCTTGTTAAGAATAATTTCACTATTCAACAGAGCATTTACATATAACTCTTGAGGAAGAACTTAAACCAATCCCTGTGCCACTGTCTTAGGAGATTATCACTTCTCAGAACACAAAATTCACGTGGGTTTGCTACCCCAACTCCCAACACTACACGCTTCACAGGGCTCTGTATTAAAGTTGGGGAGGCTGTGCAAGAATGGAAAGGTCTACCTGATGAGTGATCTAGTCAAAAGAAATAGCACTCAAATACATGCCTTACACCTACAATCTTTTTCAGCATAAACTAGCAATGAATGGTAGCATTCAGTTTGCCACCTTCTGGATGTGCCACCACTTAAGCATATGCACAAGGAGGTTGTCAGCTGCTATGTGACAGTGGTAACCTGTTCAGACCTGTTCAACAAAGCTGAAGAAAAGGTGCATTTGAATTACACATTTGAAAGATGAGGCCTTTTCTGGTTCAGCAGGTTGAGGATACAGAAGAGGACAACGGCAGGAACTGTGACAAAACCAATGCTGGAGTCTGCATTTAGGAAAGCAGGATAAAAATGTAGAGAGGTAGGGCTGGATCCTGCTTTCAGTGAGATACAGATATAGTGGAAGTACAGGGAAAACAGTAGCTGGTAGCAACTCTAGAGCCTCTTTTTGCATGGAGCAAACTTGAGTCAGAAAGGTCAATTCAGCCTACATGCAACTGAAAACAAATGAAGAGTGGAGCAAGATAACTCAAAAGTTTGGGGCTATTTTTGTAACACTGTCATTAGTTCTTGCACACAGAAGACACTGGAGAATGTCTTCCAAGGTTTGCCACGAAGCAAAACCATCTTTCTGAATAAAATTCAGCTAACTAGTAAAAAGGATGGAATGAACTTTACGTGGCATTTCAACAGCCCTGGCCTGTCAGAAGATTACAGACATCACAAAATATGCATACTGTGCAATGGTTAGACCACGGACAGTGATAATGACAGCCTGCACTACCCAGGGCTTTTCATTGTCAGAGAGCTTTGCAAACAAAAAAAGCATCACCACAAAGGTCCTTCCTAACAAAATTCCGTCTGGAAAAATATGAAAGAACTTTAAACCCCTGACATGTTCCTCTCAACTCTCCTTCTTGACACATCCTTGTTTAGTTGGCACACTTACTTCAGATGGCAAGTAAGTGTGCCAACTCGAGCCTCTTTGCTCTCAGAGAGTGTAAAAGTTGACACAGACCAACTTTGCTTTAATGCAGTGGAACATTAATTGCCTCATATATCAATTCTGTACGAGACCTCTAAACCATACTTGCCAGTGGTTCACAGATCTAGCAATGAGGAATGAAGAGCGTTGCCTTCTTTTAGGGAATGGAACACCAAGGAAGGCTCTATAGAATTAGCAGTGTTCTTTCAGCTAAGAAACAACATTCTAGGACCATCCACCCCCATCTACCCAGGCAATATATTTGAGCAGCAACCTGGATCCATAAAAGACAAGAAAACCCCCAACACCCACAAAAAAATTTCTGTTGTTGAAGTTCAATCCCACTGCCAGAACTGTCACAATTTCTAGTTTTTGTACATAAAAAGTAAGAACTTCAGAGTGCTGTACCCTCAGTGTAGTTATTCTCCTCCCCTTAAATATTTTCTTTAGGTATATTAAAGAGCTACATTCATTTACTGGTCAAAGGATAATGACAGGTTGCATGTCAAGCCCAACCCTCTAAGGACCCAAGATTCTTTTATTACTGTCTGGTAACTTCAAATTACTAGATCTACATTATTTTACAGACAAACAAATTGGAAGCACGAGACTTTTATTCCTATTGTTATGATTTTTTAAATTAAGTTTTTTTAATTTAACAGCATTTTTTGTTTCACCTTTGCATGTTTGATCATTCTATCTTACAGATTCTGGCAGTGGAGAAACAAGTTCATCCAGCATAGTGGGATTTGACCCCAATTATTCCTTTTAACTGCAAAGGATGTCCACAGAAACATGCTCAGCTACTCACTGCTATTAGAAGCATTCAGCATTTAAATCTGCACTGCTTGTTTCCTTTAATGTCTGTCTTAATTTTTGCTTCACTTTTGACTGAAAATTTCACTTTTACATCTGAACTTCACTTCACAATAATGACTACCAACTAATTATAGATCTAGCAGAAAGTACAGTCAGAATCCATATGATGAAGTTTATGGAACACCTTGTCCCCTGCAGATAAATCACACCCACTACAGGCTCCTGGAGGCATCCAGTTC
Organism: Cettia cetti; assembly: GCA_013401135.1. NCBI lineage: Eukaryota > Metazoa > Chordata > Aves > Passeriformes > Sylviidae > Cettia > Cettia cetti. The sequence continues at coordinate 36,271 of VZUI01091252.1, forward strand.
TTTCATTTTCCTATCTCTGCTTTGCGGCCAGAGACAAAGTCACTGGACGAAAATAAACCACAGACACTTTCTTCTATTACCATCCTGGGAGCTGCCTGGAGATGACCAGAGGTGCCTCCAGCATCTGACCTCCCCACAGCTGTGGCAGGACAGCATCTGGGAATGCAGCACACATTCTGCATGCCCAGGTCCCATCAGATCTGACAGAGAGGTGAGGGTTAGAGATAAGGGCCATCAGCTCACAGCCACACCTCTTAAGTCATTTGCCCGAAATAGCCTTGGTATCTATGGCATTCAAAGAGAAGTTTGATGCATGTGCACGTTCTGGTCTCTCTCTGAATTCACTCATTAGATTTTTTTATTTTTTTTTTTTAAATCTCAGAAAATAAAGACAAAAATATAAGAACAGTAGCAGGTAGCAACAAAAATCTTCATTCTCCAAAACTTAATACTAGATAAATAAAGGCTAAAAAAATAGAAGGGAAGAAAAGAAGAGGAAAAAGAAAACAAAAGGCTAAATGACCATCCTCAGCTTTCCCCACAATGAAAATACTGCCAGCAAAGGATTAACAGTTACCAAAATCTGTCTTCAATGAGTATTTCAACTCCAAGCTCCTGCTGGGGAGGATTTCCCCATTTTTCTTACTTTTTTATCTTTATGAAAGACTATTTCACCCAAATATGCAAGAAGACTTTACTGTGAGAGTTCTTTACGTTGTCTCTTCTGGGTGAAACAGAGTTGCTCTTTGAAAAGATTTATTTTTCTTTAAAAGTTGTTCAATTTCACATGGTCTCTAGAACCTTATCCTATAGCTAGATCCTTCTTAAATATAGAAACCATCTTTGTTACTTGCTTTTTATTCTTTCTTAAAACGCACTTTTAAAAAACGCATGTCAAGTCTCCCAAGACTTTGAAGATGGCTATTGTGCCTTCATTCCCAGAGCAAGGGAGGAGCACAGCTGTGATCTCCTGGGATAGAGATTAGCCTTGCCTGATACAACTGCTGGTACACTGTGCCTCAGCAAACCCACTGTCCTCTCGCTCGTAGCACACAAATGCCACCATGCCCATGGGTGGGAAGCAATGCCTCACTAGCACAGGTGGCTCTGTTCAGAGCTGTCTGACCCCAAAGCTTGCCTTCCCATATTCACAATACAAAGGTTTCTAGATTAGCCCTTCAGACTCTCAGGACAGAAGCTACCTTGACCACTGATGCAAAGCCAAGCAGTATGACAAACAAACAGTGATGATTTAGGAGATTTAAGGAGAAAATATTTCAATACAGGCAACCTGGTGAACTCCAACTAGCCTTACACTTACTTTAGCTAGATACTTTTAATCCACATGCTACTCTCCTCCTGCATGCAATGATGATATCCTTTAAGGAGCAAAGGATGACCATGAGAGATGAAAAGCTGGACTAGGTGTCAATAACTGGTACTGCTTACCAAGCTTTCCAACAGCATGAAACTAAAGACAAAGGCTGCGAAACATATTACATAAAACAGGGGGTATTTTTTTTTTTAATCAAAGGCTTTAGTAGATGGCAGAGTTATTGCATTATTGAAAAGCCCATTCCTATCTCAACATTTTTACTGAGAAGTTTTCATGCTTAATTGCTCTGAACTATGAACACTGCTCTGCATTTTTTAAACCATTCTTGGCATCCTGCTCTAAAAAAACCTGTTCCTAAGGCTGTGCTTACTGTCTAAAGTCAGTGTCATACTGCTTTAAAAGTGTTTCCAAACACCCAAAAGTACAACTTTTGAAATTTAGGGATGAGAGATTTAAAGTAAAAGGATAGAGAGATGGAAGAGGCACTCAGTAAACGCTCCGATGGAGCAGGGTGGCTGAGCAAAGGGACAGACTCTTTTGGTCAGTGCAATCTTCCATCCAAACTCTCCTACAAGCAAGTACTCTGCCTCCAAATCACCTATAAACCTTTGGCATTTCTCATGACACACAGCAGGATGTGGGCTCCTCCTCCCTACAGTGTCAGTGACTAGAAAGGGAAAGTAAGTCCCAAAAAAAAAAGTGATGTTCCCTGTAGTTCTGGGCAGTTCCTACACTAGAATCAGCTCACAAGATGCTGTTCAACACTGCATGACACAATTCATCTCAGGCATTAACCACTGGTTTCTAGAAAGCAAAATTCACTTCAAGCTTTGAACTGAACTTTCTGTACTGACAGTAAATGATGAAATTTTACTGTTTTCTGCTGCTTCAAAAATGTAAAGGAGAAAAAACAAAACAATTCACCTAATGAGAGCTGAGCCTATATAATTTAATTACTACTGAGGTACTGCATTTATCATTTAAGAAAAACAGATGTCCATTGTTTTCACATTTCCTGCAGTTTGACAGAAGCAGAAGAATGTTACAGAAAACAACATCTATTTACCAATCTTAATGGTAAGTATGCAGAAACTACAGATTTCCATGTTTTATCATGTCATGGATTTCCCAACTTGTGACTTGGAATGAAAGAAAAACCCATGGTGAACTCAATCAAATAATTTTCTGTCTTCTTGTGTTCTCCTCCTTCCTTACACTGACTACTTGCAGTAAAAACAAGATGCACATTAACTATCAAGAGCTATTTATTGATCTCTGCTTAACAGGTGCACTGTTGCAAGTACAGTAAAATTGCTTTTAAAATGTAATATTCATATTCGGTATCTTGCACAGCATTTCAGAAAAGCTGAACATTTCCAAGTTCCTAACAGTCCTTAAAATTGCTCTATTTTTTCAGTATTACAGTCTACTTCTAAAGTTTTACACCATTACAAATATTCACCCATGCTAGGCAAGCAGTCATTGAATTCAGATGAGGAATTCATTCTGTACTGCATCTGCCTAAATACTGCAGATTTATTTTCACCATGTTCTCATAAGAGCACAAAATAGTTCAGAATTACAAAAAATAGTAAAAAATAAATGTCTTCATTAAATTTTTGACTCAACAATAAAAGCCTCCCCCCCACTCCCCTTCTTAAAGTCTGCTTAGAAAAATTAAAATTATTGGCAAAGCTACACTGTATTGCATTGAAAAGCCCCCTCTGGCCACAGCTGACAGTTTTTACTTTTAGAATCAGGATCTGCCCATGGGCACACAGATAGCTTGTAGCTCATAGGCTCATTACAAGTCAAGGGCAAATAAAAAAAAAAAATCCATGATAACCAGTAAGAAACACTAATATAACTTTGGATGTTTAGATTATGCAACTGCACATCTAGTCTAACTAAAAGAAAAGGTACTAACAAATATCCAACCTCATGGGAAAACATGTAAGTCCTAAGAAAAAGCAACAACAGTCCTGACCAATGGTTATTGGCCAATTATCCTGACCAATTTATTACAGCTGGGTCAGATTATAATAAAAACAGATATCAAAAAATCTTTATCTGAAGAAACACGCCAATGCCATCCAATACATTTTCTTCATCACACACAATCTCAAGATACACCTTTATTCCTATTTGCCCCTGAACAGAAAACTCGCATCCTTGTCATTCCCTACAACATTCATTTAAGATACATAAAAATAATTTGCAATTTTTTTCTAGAATGCAAGATCCATAGCAGACCTACAGAATTTCCCTTTTCCAGCTGAGATATTCCAAAATAATAAACAATCAAAGGCCCAAACCCCTAAATACTAGAAACTTAACTTTGTGGTTGATTTTAGACTAGCCAGCTTTGCCTTGAATTTCAAGTATTCTCTGAAACTCCAATTTTCCTCTTTCTTATACCACATACTTATGTAAATCCACTGGTTTTGATGAATTACTTTAAAGCTGACCACTAATTTAAGAGGAGAGATAGATTATGCTATTTAAAGAACTTTGTAGTAGATAGTTTACAAGGCTGATGGGGTTTTTTTTTTTCTCCCATCCCTTAATGGGAAGTTTTAGAAATGTTGTACAAAACAAGTCACAGCCTTCCACTGAAATGGAAACATTCCTGTTGTTTTAAACCCAAACTTAATCAAAATGATTATTACAAGTCACAGAGAATGTGTCTCTATTTTTAATCCCAACTGCCATAGTACATACACCTGGAACAAGACTTCAGCCTTAGCAGAAGAGCAGCAAGCTTGGCTACCACAGGAATTTACTGCAGAAAGCTCTGTAGACCATTTTTTGAAGAAAGCTTCAAAGGTCCATGTGACCAAGAGCCCTGGGGCTCTTTTGCCTTCCCACCAGAAAAAAATTTCAGCTCCAGACTTTGCTAAGGGCAGTAACAAGCCTGACAGGAGGCCATGCACATCCTTGTGCTGCTCTAGCTCTGCTGCTGCCCTGGTGTCAGCACATCTTTATTGATCACTCACATGAGGCTTTGACCCTCAGAGGCAAAGCGCAGACAGGCAGCCTGCGTCATCAGCCCTGCAGCAGGACAGCAGCCTCCAGCAGAGAGCCAGCATGCATACAGCAAGGCAGCAGCATCCTCTCTTACAGCAGGAGACTCCAGCAGAGCTATGCTTAAATCTCTACATGTGGAAGAGCTGGAGGAACCAAGAATGCCACTGAGGCCTCTGAAGGAACTCTGGTGGACTGTCATGTTTTACATCACCCCAGGTGACTAAAGAGACTTCAACAGGGAGCGCACGCAAAAATGACTTACAACCATGGTAGTTGGCTTGGCTTGCTTCATTTCGTCCTTGCAATAAGCCTGCAACTATTCTTGTCTGAAGAGACTGCCACTTGCTTAGGGGTTTACTGCTGGATTGTTACTGTGAAGGGAGAGAGACTGGACGGACTAGAGATTAAAATGCTGCACATCATCTCGTATTTCACAGAAGGGCTTGAGCTAATGGTGAAAACATCCATGATTTATACATTCATTAAAAAAAAAAAAGTAATCACAGTGAAAAGGTCATCTGATTTGCATACTAGATGCTCAAATCAACCACCCTAGTTCTGCAGATCTAAAAGGACAGCAAAGTAGCATGGCTGGTCAGTGAGAGATGAAGATCTCAGTAGAAAACGAGCAATATTTACAAACACAGCCAGGATGCACTTCTGTACGACAATTAAAAACAAATTAGGCACAAGATCCTGCTAAAAGATGTGGTCTTACGCCCATGGTCCCATATCCCTCTTCTCCCAGAAGCCACTGCAGTGCAGCTATGGAACAAGTTCATTCATCCTGCTGATCCACAGGAATATCACTTCTCTTTCACTTCAATGTAAGCCTGCCATGTGATCAGACCAAATGCACCTCAGACCAATACATACTGAGGCTGCAAGAGCATTGTAACTAGCACAAAACATGCACTTGGACCTCTGGGAAGGGCTAGGAAGAGATGTGGGACTGCCCTCTCCTATGGTAATTTAGATCACTCTGTTCCAATACAGGATTTAGACCTCAGACTTGAGAAGTAACATCTGCCTGAGCTCCTTTGTCACCAGGGAAGATGCACACTGGGTTGTCTTCTCTGCGGTGTGACTCACATCAGAGAAGTTGTACCACTCAGTCCCTCATCAAAACACCTCTTTCAGCCCATCCCTCTTTGGTCCTACTACCTTTTACAGAACCAAAAACAGACCAAGCTTTAATTTAACCACCTCATCCAAAGCAATGCAAATGCCTCCACATGAAATCTCCCAATGCGTTAGGGTCTGGGAGAGTGAGGCACAAACAGGACTGTTATCAGCAAACCTTATTTGGATGTGCATCTGTTTTATGTTTGTCTCTCACTAGCAAGATATGCTTCTCGGGAGCTGCCAGTGCTGCTCTGCAATTCTTATACCCTCTAAATAAGGGGAAACGTTACTCTTGAAATGAGGGAACTTGGGGCAATCAGTCTTTCATATTGGCCTTCTAAGCTTCTCAGCCATTTTCAATATACCCCATGACAGCAGTATTTAAGTCTTTCAATCATGGAGATCTAACCTTTTCTTAAGAGCCACAGATAGTGCCTGGAACCTGCAACATCCACCTCGGAAGACTCTGATCACCTGATGGTTCAGGTCATACAACAACTGAAAATTCGGCAGCCTACAGCAAAAACTTTGTACAAGATAAACTTTAATTTTAATATTCACTATGGTGAGGAAAATGTATTTTAAATGTTCAGTAGGAGCATCAGTTAAAAAATTGAGAAACACCATGTTCATCCACATGCATTCAGAAAGGCAGCAAATAGACTGTGCATAAATGAGAATTAATCCCTCAATCACATTATCAGAATTAATTGGGTATGTTCTGAAACAACCCAAACCCACTTGTCTGTCCCGTATTGAATATTACAGACTCCAGTGTCCCCTTGGCATCTCTAGGTCTTTCTAAAGACTTGTGTAATATTATCATTTTGTTAATAAAATAATTATTATATAATAAAATATAATTTTTTGTAGTTGGCAAAATTAGCAAATTTAACATAAAGTATGCAATACAAAATGAGCAATGTTATTGACACAGTTTGCATTTATGGCATAAAGGTGACCTTCTCTCTCAGTTCATGGCATGGTACGCTCAGAATTTAATTTATCCTGTGCATGCAGATCTGTGCATGGCTTGCAGAAATTTTAAAATGTAAGACAGTAAGATTCTTACTAAAACAATAATGTAAAGACTTTAGTACTCTAGCACCAGATAAACACAAAGACCTATAAGCAAAATATCCCATGTTTTGACCTGCAGTGACATTTTGACACTACTCATAATCTGGAAAATTCTCCGTATTATCAACGTACATGGTTGACAGACATTATTAAAACACTGGTGTAACAGCTTACCAAACCATTTATCTATCTCCACCCCTTCTACAAAGATATAAATGCTTTACAAGAAGTTACTGCTACTAAAAAAAAAAAACCATATAAAGGTGTTACCAGACTCTGCTCATCTGCTAGGCTCACATTCGCAATTTTTTCATTGTTTGCAACAGAAGTCACAGTTTGAGCAGACAGCAAGCAGTCTTTAAAAGCACCCTTTCCAAGACCTTATTTCATTACCCAACAAAAACTTTAGGTATCTTTTGAAAGTTGAGAGTCACTTACTGGAACAAATGTTTGGAGCGAGCTTCTTCAGTTTTTTATCTATGTCCTGCACAATAGACAGGGCTTAAAAATTAAGAATTTTTGTGTACTATTGTTGGGTTTTGTGAGGAACACACAATTTAATACTGTTAGGACTCAGTAACTTTTATTTTTGTTTTAAATCAGCTGCAATATAAAACCCATAGACCCTGAAACAGTGGCCACCTTAAGCCAGGCTTCATCACTGCACCATGACCTGCCCAGCAGACTGGAACAGCCATGTTCTGCTGGCATACCCCTTGCAAAATTGCTTCCTAAAGCCAGGTGCACCTGTGCTTTTGTAGGCTTTGCTTCTTTTAAACAGTAAACTCACTGAAGGCTAACAAAAATCTTCCATTTTAGCCACACTATGTCGGCTTTCTGGCATGCATCTGTAAATTACAGAGACTTTGTTTCAAAAACTGGAAGGGGGGAAATAACTTCCAGATCATTTGCAGCTGTAACAACTGATATAATCACTTTCTCTGAGGAAAGAAGATTCATTTTTATAAATAATGACACATATCATTCTTAAATAATTAATTGGCACACAGGGATAACGACAAGATTTTAATTAAATGAGACTTGGCATGGTCAGAAGTGCGGGTAGTGACACACAGAGTAAGGATGAGAGGGATTTCTTTTGCTGTTAATTTGTATTTGAAGTTTCAGCGTGATACAGACTTCATTCCAGTTCTGGCAAACACACTGAATCAATTATGCGTAGGCAAAAACACCTACAGTACCTAAAATGCTAGATGTGCTATTTGCTCCAAGCTGTTAAACTACTGCCCCAACAGCTCTGCATAAATGCACTTCAAGAGGTTAAAATTCCACTCTGCCTCAGTGCTTCTCTCTTCCAGTCAGGAAAGCACTGTGATATTGACCTTCTCCAGCTACCTTCATACACATGAGCACTCCCTGCCCACATGTGCTGACCCAGTTTCCACTAATTTCAGCAATATTTCTGCTCTTGTGTAATAAGTACCTTTTCAGCAGAGACTTCTTCAGAAGAAACTAAATCAAACAAAGCTCCTTTTGCATAACCTACCAAGCAGTTACAAGTTTCTGGCTACTGGAAGCAGATGACAGACTGATCTGAACCTGTGATCTCTGAGGGACCTACACTCCATCCTCTAATGAGCAAGTTGCCCATTTTTTTATAAAAGCACATACATGCACTAAAAACAAAGTAAAAGGAAAATCTGGGTTATTTGAACAGAAAAGCACATACTGAATTGGAAAGTCCAAGACTTTCATTGATGTATTATTTCCATGCTGCAAAATGCCTACTTACTGCTTTACAGAAAACCCTTAACACAAGGGTGTTTTTTTGTTTTGGTTTTGAGTTTTTCCCCCTTGAAGAATTCAGACGATAATCAGCACTGAAAGCTAAAATCTGTACAAACATTAATTTGATTTAATGAATGCACAGGAGTAAGAATTTGATTTAGGGAAGTACATTCCAAAAAACTTCTAGCATAAAATGTGATGCTAAATGAAAACCATAACAGCTGATGGGAAGAGTATTGGTGGTTGATAAAACCACACATACTTGACCCACTGATATAGCTAACACTTCTGTCAGTAAACAAATAATATGCTTACAGAGAAGGTAGTTAGCAAGGTATCAGTGCGTCAATGAGTGAGAGATGTTTTATAGGTTAGAAAACACAGACATTAAAAAGGCCCCAAAAACCGAATTTTAAATATGTGATCTTTGTTTACATTTTCCAACAAAAGTTCTTATGCACCAGTTTTCTTGTATGGCTAGGAAGGAATTCCTTACTGTGAGGGGGATGAGGCACTGGAACAGGTTGCACAGAGAAGCTGTGGGAGCCCCATTCCTGAGAGTGTTCAAGGCCAGGCTGGATGGCACTCTGAGCAACCAGTCCTGTGGAAGGTGTCCCTGTCCATGGCAGGGGAGTGGAACTTTTATGTTCTTTATGTTCCTTTCAATCCAAAACATTCTGTGATTCTCCTTTGTAGAAACCCACTTGTATCAGGCATTCAATTCAACTTTAAGAACCTACTACATACCACCAAAAACCTCACAACATAAACACCCCTAATAGTTTATGCATCCAGTTTCTATCACAAGGCTCGAAAATGAAATGGCTACACCATATAGCAATAATTTTAATAATAAACATAAATATGTTCCAAATCCAGGAAAAATCAACAGAGTAATTTCCACTCACTCAGCTATGTATCAAATCTTACATGCACAACTAGTTGACAAAACCAGAAGACATGAAGACAGGAAAAAAACTCATGCACACTTAGTATTATGTTACTCATGTTTAAAAGCCACTCACTTGTGGCAAAAAAAAGGAATTTCTTTTTCCTCTTTTCATGTGCTTAAATTAAAATAATGACCTATTGTAACCAGTGAGCAACCATTAATAAAAGCTCCATGCTTCAAACAATTAAGAGCTTACCCTCTACCCACACATAATTTTGATACAGGTATGCTAAACACCAAAGTCTACTTACATAGATGTTTTGCTTGTATTTGATTGCCAGTTTACTTGTATTTGAATATCAATTTGCAAGCTAATTAGAGAACATTGCTTAGCCCATTACAGGAAAATAGTGCTCCACCATTAACTGCAGTGCTATCTCACTAATTCCTTTAAAGACTGGCATCAAACACCATCTTCATCTCCATTCAAAACAATTAGTGTACATTTATTTCACATTTTAAACTGCAGAGAATCAAATTTTTAAACACTTTAACAGATTGCACTACTATTTTGATAGCTTTTATGTTATAAATTGTGCTTTTAGTGGTTCTAACTTTCCTATTTAAGAGAATGTTAAACTGGAATTCACAGAGGGCCTTAAATAATTCCTCCTCTCTACAACCTGAGAGGCATATGCCATTAACTTTCAAAACCAAACAAAATCTACTTCTAAAAGGAAGCACAATGCACAAGAAAGAGCTGCAGGCAAGCAGACACGATTATAATATTTGCCACTGCTCCCAGGTCTAGCAAAACACAGCAGACAGTAAAAAAAGGAAAAAATCAAAATGGGCCAGTTTCTGAGCTTTGCAGGCAGCTCAGAGGAGGAAGAGATGCACCTGAGCCATGCTGTGCTGCTTCTCTGCCCAGAGCATCAGTGTCTACAGGTAGGAGCTGGTGCCAGCAGGGTGAGGGATGGCAGCCGTGGGCAGCGCTGGGTGCCCTGGTTCTCCAGGATTATCTGCAGGCAGGCTGGCAGGTTAATGGGATTGCTCACTGTCATCTGCAACCCAGCTAAGAACCATCGGCACAATTCACTACTGTGCCTGGGTATTGCTGGGATGCAGCAGGCATCAAGGACAAGGGATGGCAGGGCACTGATCCTCAGTTGCCCATTCCTGGAATATATTAAAACAGCAGGAAGAAAGCATTGCAGAGAGAAAAGAGGGTGGGGAAAAAACCTAACAGAGAAGCAAACACAGTGGAGTTTCATTCAGTTATGACCTCCTTTGATCTCATCACCACTAACACACCTCTTTTCTTATTTATCTCCTTTTCCACGGCAGATCCCAGCAAATCAACAACTAACCTGACACAGAGGAGAATGAGCCCACCAGAAAAAGCAGGAACAGTTTTGTGATGAATCATCTTGCTGATCAAACTCACTCATCCTACAGCGACATCACTGTGATGCATTTGCAACAATTAGAAAGATTTACATTTTGGGAATAGCCTCTCCTAGCTTTACGTAAGGCTGGTGTTTCGATACGCACTTAAACTGCACACCTATACACAGAAGGTGAGAGAAAATGAAAAAAAAATTTGGTGGTACCAAGTCATCTGTAACAAGAAGCAGCAGTGGGTTTTAATACCATTGCATAGACACTGATGGACCCTTAGTGCTCAAACTCAATGTTGCCTCCAAAACAGTGGACAAGTCATGATGCACAGCTGCAGGTACTTTGGCTAGCTTCATGTCTTGGCTATAAGATCAGTTTATCCTCAAAAGGCTCTTCCTAGTGCTTGTTCTGATCTTGGATGAACACTCAGGTAATTACATTTTTTTAGCATAAATTGCAAAAGAAAACAAAAAAGGAAGATGTGGGACACTATGCTGCCATTTTGGTGTTAAGAAGGCCTGGTGGTTTCTCCTAGAAAAGCTTCTCAGCACTATGTGCTCACTTATTTCATATTGGTGAGCTCTACTGGGTACTCAGCATTTCCTTTAGGCTGGGTATTGGATGCTCATGACTAGCTCAAAGTGCATGTCATGAGAAAATATGAAAGTATTCCAAAATACTGTCCTTTTCACCTTTAGTTGCTTCTGCCTCCTCTTCCGACTAATATGATGTTTCTCTGCTCTTTCTAGGGTTGTGGAGAACCTGTGCTTTCTCTTTCCCCTTGAATGGCACCAGGGTTCATACCTGCACCCAGTATCCATCATCCTCCACCACCTGGATTCTTCTGCTTCCATCCTTTCCCCAGACTCAGCCTCATTTTGCCCTCCAGTGTTTCACTCCATTTATCCCCCAATATTATTTTCCCTGCCCTCTGGAGGACACATCAACCAGTGAGGGCATATGGAGACGAGTAGAAAACCATCTGTGCTGTGTTAAATTGGAAAGATTTAAAGGGTACCAAAGGCCAGTTGCTCATTCTACAGTCTAATTAGAAGATAATAGCAAGTCCAGTAAATTTCCTTTCCATCCAAAATTCGTCCCTGTTTCTTTGCACCTTCCTTCTGCTACTTCTTTTTCCTGAGTTTAGCAAGGCTGCCTCTGATGCGTAGGACATGTTGTGAAAGCTTGGAAGTGACTTCTTCCAAAAGTCATTATTTCCAGAATAAAAAAATGCTCTCACATTGACTGTCCCAAGTTCAACCAAAAGCAATAAATCTGCTTCACTGCATTCAACCAAAATCAGAGCAGTTCAAACTGTACTTGGGATTTGTTGACTGATATCCAAGTCTTCAATGCAGTAGTATTTAATTTAATGTGGTCTTCAAGTGTTTAAATACTAGAGGAGTTTATCTGTATTTAGAATGGCAATATGTTTTGCAATAAAGGGTATTTCCTGTAATATCAGTTCACCAGGATGCTCTCGTAAATTTGTCTTCTGGATTGCTCGAAAAATGACAAGTCAACAGAAGATGTATGTAGTCCTAAGTGATAATTTGAATTCCTAACTATAAATAGCACTTTCTCACACTATGTATGCTAACACAGAAGACTTCACCTGAGTTTCTGCTCCATGCATTCCATATACTTACACACCACACAAAGAAACAAATTCTTTTTCATGCAGCTCTTGCATGCAACAGCAACCTTCTCCTGTGACTAAATGAATCACCCATTCCTGAGGGCACCTTTGCCTATTGGGGAGGTTTTCTGCACAGCTTTGCAGCCCCCATTCCACCCAGCCTTCCTTAGAGCAGTGGTCAGCACTGAAGAATGCTCTAACTACAAAGATTCCAGGAAAAATAATGGTCCCTTGGGAATCAAAGCCAGATGGTACAGCTTAAAATTGAACTAAGGCTACACTAAATGGTGTTAGAAAGACTATAATGCTAGACCCAGCTTCAGAGGGCAGAAAGAAACATCCCTTTTGCCATCCTTCACTGAGCCATGCTCAGAGCTTACTGAGGCAGCTAACAATTCTGCTGTAATTCAGATTTCTGCACACAGAAAAGACACTACATTTGAGACCCTCGCAAGTAACCAGCTGAATAGAGGAAAAGGGAATAAGTACTAATTAATCCAGTGTATTCCAAGTAAATGCACTACAGACAGAAATTACTATCTGAACTGGACAAATTAACTAAGCTGGTAATTTACAGATCCCAGAACACTGAAACCATTCAAGATATCTGTAATTTCTCTGTAGGTGTATTTTTATGAAGATGGAGTTAAAAGAGTCTGCAGAAGAAACAGAAGCAGCGTTCCCTTTCTGAGGAAAAAGGGAGAGTCATGCTTCCTCTTTGGAAAAACTGGACAGAGTAGTTTATTTAGGACTTTACTACAAACTGTATTTCCACCTGTATTATAAATATTCCATAAAAAGTAAAATTTTTGTTTGGTGCATTTTGATAAGTTTTTTTTAGAATTTCTTCTTATCTAGAACTCAAGTAATAAATTCTTTGATACTGGATATACAAACTGATTCACATATTACCTATAATCCCTACATAAAACAGCTTTACAGTCCACCAAGAGATAACAGAATTACGTTTCTGAAATGCTACTCCTTTGTACACATTCATAACATCACTACATTTCATTATTTATGCTTATTCTCCGTTTATATGTATGTAACATTCACCATACAAGCTTGAAATGAGACGATATCAACTCACAGTCAGTAGTTTTAATACTCTAAAGTAAAATCAGATATCATGCACAAATCAGACAAAAAAAAGCAAAAAGGAGCCACCATTCAAACAGGTATAGTACCACTGATCAGTAAGGTGAATACATGCTATAAGTATATAACCCTAGGATATAACCCATGTGCAAGTAGTTGGTAAAAGGGAATAAGGAAACAACATCTCAGGAAAAGCAGTCTCTTGCTTCAGCAGAAGAAAGCTCTAATTTTCAGGGGACAATTATCTAAGAATAGATTAAGAGCTTGGTACATGAATAGACAACTGGCACCACAAAACAGGTACTGTGCTAGCGTAGCGAAAGCAAACAGAAGCAGCTCTTCCAATCCAGGATAGCTCAAAACTGACACTGGAAATTTAGGATGCTCTGGGGTATGGAAAGAGTACAAACAGGAAAACTGTTTGAGAAAAAAAGACGAAAAGGATTAAAAAGGCAAGAAACCAAGAACTGGAATGCAACTGTATCGTACAATAAAACAACAAGGCACAGCATTACCAAGTAACAGCAATAGAATTTATTCTGCTTCTCACAGAAGAGAGCAAAACTAAACCTCCTAAATCTTAAGCAGAACTGAGGGAAGGAAAAATATCTTAACAACAAAAGCTTCTGGAAAAAAAAAAATCACTCCCATTAATGCTTAAAAGAGTAACTAGAAGGGCTGGTAAGTTGCAGTGGATTTTTTTCTTTCTTTTCTTTTTTTTTTTTTTTTTTTTTTGCAAGAGGGGCAGGGTGAAGTGTACAGGAAAATAATTTCATAAAACAATACATTTGGGAAGAATTGAAACAATTTTTCCCCAGCTTGCCAGCAGCTCAAAGAGAGACCCCATCCATCTGAGATTCTTTGGCTGTCTGCCTGGAAGGAACTTGTCAATTTGTCTTTTTGCTTAAGGCAAAGAGACTTCAAACAAAATGGTTACCATTTTCTTTTTTTTTTTTTTTTTTTAATAGAAGAAAAAGAAAAAAGACCAAAATCTTCTTCCTGGGTAAAGACTAATTTCCCTCTTGGAAAATATAATTCTTCTAAGAACACTTTCCTTGGCTCTACAGTTAATGCGTCTTAAAAGATGTGCTGCTGTCTTCAATTTTAAGCATTCTGACTTTTTAAAAAGGAATTTTATTCTCAGCTGATGGTAGACATTTTTTTATGTAGCAACAAAGTTAAGTAGCTTCACCTGGGATAGACAGCATCCATGTAATTCTCCACTACATCATGAAGAAATGTCAAGTTACTCTTAAACACCAGGCCATGCCTGAGGGCCACACTCCCAATAACAACAGATTTCTGTTTTGAGACCAATTGGTATTTTCAACAGTAAACTACAAAGTAAGTCTGTGGGAATTCAAAAATCAAGTTTTGTCACTCAGTTTGAATGCATCAAAACAAATGTTATTTTCTAATCATTTCACTGCTAGAAGAGAGAAGGCAGCAGGGACACCATGGCTCTGTTTAAGCCTACAAGGTCATTAAAAAAAAAAGTCTAAAGGAGTGGGAGTGAAAGTTTACCCCAGATAAATTGGCTAACTCCGTTCATTTTATGGTTTCATGAGCACTTGGTACCAGGCTCAAAGAGGAGGGAAGGCATAAGCGTGCCTTTTTTGGCAAAGCTGATGCTTACTCTGGCTTAAATGGCTCACAAAACTGCAGTGTTAATCATCCATAATCACTGCTTATCTCTGTGATCAACACCAAAACATTTTTTTCTTTATCACTGTGCAACGCAAAGAGCTTAGAAATATTTTATAGCTACATAGTGTTCGAAGGAATGGCTTAGGAATGAATTTGCTTATCAGAAAACTAAAACCATGCATTTACTAACAGGACAGACAATGTTAAAATAACATCTTTGAAAGATAAGAAACTGCTACAATAATTATCAGAGTAAGAATCTCTAAGAAATGATTCTGCAAACCATACAAGTAACCTTTCAAGGTGAATGATTTTAGCTGAAAACACTTTATTTGTACCTTAAAATTTGCAGGATATAGAACAAAGATTAGATAAACAAGGTGGACATATCAAACTGCCACAAGTACTTTTCCCTGGATGAACTACAAAAACGTGATAAAACCAGCACAAGTAAGGGCATTTAATATATTAAATGGAACCCCCTCTTGACTTAACCTCTTCTTCTCTGAATACTACATCTTATTTATGGCTCTCTACACAATAATCACCTTTTATTTACAGAAACCAGTCATAAGTCCCCCATAAGCTTTAAATTTGGGTTAGATTTCTACTTCTATTAGGTGATGACTGAAGACTTATTTGCATATTACTTATTTTCTTTTTTAAATATTTGAGGATTTAGGTCCTAAAAAAATTCAATGTATATTACATTTTAAAAGAGCTCAAATAATTCCATGATTTTATTACTAAGACAATTTTTAACAATGAATCAAGTTTCTCTTAATTCTGCTTCTAAAATTACTATTTGTTTTTCTCCCTTTACAGAAATTAAGGTAGTAGTTCTGAGCTCACCTAGTTCCTTGGTAAAAATCACTGTAATTTCAAGGAAGCCACTGGTATCAAGTGAAACAACATGTCAAACATAAAAAATAAATTCAATATTCAATATAGGACACAGATGTATCTAGTGACCTGAGCATATTGTATCTCGAAGTCAGACTTGCCAGACATTGTACAAGACAAATTGTAAGGTATCAGCTTCAAAGAGTCTCCAAGGCTATGACCAGTGAAGTCTGCCCCAGGGGAACTCAAGACCATGGGGCACTGGTGACACTATGCCAGAAGGAGGCAATAGGGAACAGCCTGTACGGTGCAGGTTACCTCCCACACAGCTCAGGCACAGCCTACCAAAGGAGCAGTTTCCAACTTCTGTGACTTCTCAACTAGAATCATCTTTTCCATTTCCTCATCCTGCAACCAAAGGCAGCAAGGGCAGCTCTCTTTCTCTTTTTTTCTTTTTCTCCCCCACCCCTTCATTAATAAATATAGGGGGTTTTTCCCCTTTTCCAATTTAAGTTATTCTGATTATACATTGCTCCACCAATTTTTCACCAACTGGGACAACCGGGATAACAACTGAATGTGTACTTGCCTCTCATGCCCCCATGAACAAAAGGAAGAAATTAATAGATGCTGCTATAATGTCCTAGCCATATGAATGAATGAAGCCATTATGAATTATTCTTAAATGCAATGGGAACAAGTCCGATCCTTCATCAAAAACAAGCAGCACCTGAACACAGGATGAAAAGAAAAACCTCTTTAAAAAACGTATAGTGTAGTGCAAGGGAATTTCTTATAATAGTGTTTTAAAAGCCAGATATCCTATATTACTGAAACAACTGGAATGCAGAAACCAACAAGTCATACAATAACTCTAATTTGATTTAGGTTTTGTTAAGACTGAAGCCAAAGAACTTAAAAGAAGTCTGTCCCCCAATGTACTAGACAAAAGCAAATAAACAAGACAGGTGATAAATATACGGTCGGGTTTTTTTGAGCGGTATTTTAAGAAGAAACTTGTCAAGAAAGCATCAAGTTAGGGTCAAACTAATCTATAGGTATCTGAGATGTCCAGAAAGCCTCTGTGCTGGTGGTATCAATGCACAAAACCAAAGCAAAAGAAAGTCTTCATCTCTAAAACATACAGAAACTAGTATAAGTATTTACAACAATATTGCAAGGTTATACAGGGGAAAATTAGAAGCAACAAAAACCAAACAGAACATAATCTGGTGACAGAGTATTATTAAGACTTTTTTTTTAAAAAAAAAAAAATCTTTCTAGGAATCAGCAACAAAAGGAAGGCTAAGAAGAACCTCCATCCTTTATCAAATGTGAGTGAAAACATAGGGACAAAGGATGAGGAAAAGGCTGAGGCAATTACTGCCTTCTTTGCCTCAGTCCAGTAGTAAAAAACCAGTTGTTCTCTGGGTACCTTGCCCCTGAGCACGAAGACTGGAATAGGGAGCAGAGTAAAGCCTCCATAGCTAACATAAGGAGAAATTTTCAGTGTCTTGCTGCATCACTTAGACACACACAAGTCTATGGAGCCAGATGGGATCCACACAAAGGTACTGATGGAACTGGCAGACGTGTTCCACGAGGCCCTTTCCATCATTTATCAGCAGTCCTGGACGACCCGAGAGGTCACAACTGACCAGAGGTGAGTAAACTGGATGCACAGCTCCAAGAGGCTGGGAAAGGACATGGAGCGAATCACCCTGAGTGCCACCATGCAGCACATACAGGACAAATGGGATCAGGCCCAGCCAGCCTGAGTTCATGAAAGGCAGCTGCTGCTTGATTGACCTGATCTGCTGTTATGACACTGTGACCCACTTAGCAGATGAGTGGAAGGCTGTAGACGTTGTCCACCGAGACTTTAGAAAAGCCTCTGACACTGATGACCACAGTATTCTCCTGGAGAAAATGGCTGCTCGTGGCTTGGATAGGTGCAATGTTTGGGTAAAAACCCAAAACTTGTCCAGACGGCCAGGCCCAGGGAGTGGTGGTGAATGGAGTTACTCCAGCTGGCAGCTGGCCACCAGTGGTGTTCCCCAGGGCTCAGAGTTGGGGCCAGCCCTCTTTAGTATCTTTATCAATGACTGAGATGAGGGGATTAAGTGCACGTCAGTTGGGCAGGAATGCTGATCTGCTGGAGGACAGGCAGGCAATACAGAGGATCAGTGAGCCAAGGCCAAGTGCGACCTTACTGTTCTCTACAACTACCTGAAAGCAGGTTGTAATGAGGTGGGGGTTGGTCATCTCTTCCAGAAACAAGCGATACGACAAAGAGAAAATGGCATCTTTACCTTCCATTGGGCAGGTTTAGACTGGATATTAGGAAGAATTTCTTCAGCAGAAGAGTTGGCAAGCATTGGAACAGGCTGCCCGGGAAGTTGTTGGAGTCACCATCTCAGGATGTATTTAAAGGCCAAGCGGATATAGTGCTTAGGGACATGGTGTAGTGGTAAACTTGGCAGTGCTGGATTCATGAATGGACTTTATGGTTTTAGAGGTCTTTTCCAACTTAAATAATTCCATGCATTTAGATAGGCGAGGCGGCCGAGATCAGAATCAGGCACATGATTATCCCTACGAAGCAAATGTCATGCTACTATACTTAACATCCAGCATCATCTGAATCTAGTTTAATAACCAGAAAATAGGCTTTTGACAACAATAGTATTTCAAAATGACAGTGTAATTAAATTTAAGTCAAAGCTATGCAATGATGGACTGTATGTTTATGTGTAACCAGCAAATTATATGCTTTTAAGCATGTCAAAATTTTCAAAAGAATTAACCACTGCAATAATTCAGTTGAGGAAACGGTAGTAGGAAAAAGACTCCCCCAGGTCATTTTTCAACCAGCTGATATGGTGTGATACATACTGTTTGCCTCATACAGTGTTTCCAATTCCTACTTCCCTAAAATGTTATGCATTTTAATACCATTCAAGGACAAACCAATAGTCATGCTTCACTCACTTCAGAGAAGCAAGGGAAGGGACTGTGGGACTGGGATGAATAATGAGACAGGAAGTCAGTTTGTCATCCTATGTTACTACTTCGGACTCAGTTAAAGCTGATCAGACATTATCATCAGGTTTGCATGAGCAATGACAACAGACAATTAGTGCCCAGTCTACTGTGGTTCCAAACTGGTGGGAAAAGGGAAAAACTGCACAAACAGCCTTGATTCCATTGAAAGTAAAGAGAACTTTGATAGGACAGGGTAGATCTCAAAAGTTGTGTGAGCTCCATTTCAAGAGGAACAGATGGCATGACAGTTAACCTGTAACCAACATTTGCTGGTTTCAAGGTGGCTTTCCTTTGGAAAGCATGTGGCTGCTGTGCTCTGCGTCTGTTTCTGCCCCCTGCCCATGTTTGTTTATCACATACCAAGGAATTCTCAAGCTGGAGTCTATAGGAAAGCCATCTATTAAGTCCCATTCAGTGGGGAAGTGAGGAATATTCTCTTTCCTCTTCATTATTTTCTCAATTGGCAGAACATTTACTTCAATACATGAATTTCTAAGCCATCTTTTAATAAAAGAAAAATCTCCACTGGTAGAATATACTTTCTTGAAACTGAACAGAGATAGCTTTAATAACTCAAGTTTAAATATACTAAAGCTAATCAATTCATCCTGCATTCAAGTTTCCATTATACTTCTAAGAAAGCACAAAACAGGTCTGTAAAACATAATTAACGAGAGACTGCTACATACAGCATGTAAAATCAAGACTACAGTTTTTACTTCATTTGTTTTGCAGACTCATTAGAATTTTTTTCATTTAAATGTCTCAAACTGTGCAGCCAAATTTATACGTGAAAGAAACAACAAATTAAATTAAATTAGTCCTTATTTAAGCTGTATTTGAAACAGTCTAACACTAATGTTCTTAGTTCCACAATTTCCAAATTAGATTAAAAAAATTGTTAGCGGTTCAGAAAACAGACAAATTAATGCAGATTTTAAAAAAAAAGTACTTCTGCAAACTTATATACTGAAACTTCACTGGCTGGGAAATCTAGGAAGCATTCAAAGCATCTGCCTCTGTGTCCTACTCTATCCCTGCAAAATAGAGACACAAAAAGAAGAGTGAACTGAATTCCCAACCCAGACAAGCCTGGGCAGGTGTACTGACCGCAGGGCATCCCTGGCGGAGGCAAGGGCTTGTGCTGATGGAGCAGGAGGCGAGCAGGTCATCCCCAGCCTGGGCACCGTGCCATTCAGATGCAGGTGGGTGCCAGGGGGAGAGAGCAGTGTACTGTCCCTGAGACAGCCCTGGCACTGTCCTGCCTCTCCTGGCACATCTCCTTACAGAGCCTGCAGCGCTGCGGTCACTGACCAGGGGCTCACAGACAACAACCCTCTCCTGTTGCTGCCTGTCCCATTACTTGCTTTCCATAGGTGTCATTACTCAGATTGCCACAGAAAAGCAGTAAGGGAATTACATCTGCATTAACACGAGCACTAGCACTAGGTGTAACTGCAGCTCTTCTATGAGAATTAAAGCAGAAAGGAGATTTTCTTCACCTCTTCATACACACACGGGCTCTAAGCATAGAGAGACTAATGGCATACGTATTGTTCTTAGTACGTATTGGTAGTAAGAAAAATTAGTGTAAATGCTGTGTGGAGAACTAGAGGATAATAATGGGAAGTTTTTCAACACTCAGTGTTTTCAAATTAGTCAGAGGTACATATGCTGCCACTACTGCCAGATTTTCCAAGTCCTATGACAGTGACCAAGAAATAATCACAGAGCAGCTGATGTTCTTTCCTGCAAGAATTTGTGTCCTATTTAAGAATGAAAATGCTCCAGAGTGACTTACGGTTACAACTAGAAGAAAAAAAAAGTTCAAAATATGTTTTCTAACAATACCATTGAGAAGAGGCTGTCCTCCATGTACACTCCTTGACACTACTGCACTGTGAACATCTTCAGGAAATCCAGTCTTGCATGACATATCTTCACAGGTTGCTTTTATTGGTGCCTGAAACACAAGACAAAATGTATGTAATACTTGAAACCCACATTAACCGGAGAAACATTTCAGTTTGCTCATACTTCACTTTGCTGCTGTCTTGTACAAGCAGAATCTTTGTTTCTGAACTACTGCAATTAGGACCGCGAGGGCAAAGGGTTAATCTTTCTGATAACTGGAATGGAAGGAACAAATCCCACTTGTCTGGTAAGATCTAAATAATACACCATCTTGATTCTTCTGACAACTGAACATTTCTACTAAACCAGACATCTAGACTGATGGGGAATCACAAAGGGAACAAAAACATTCCTTCCTCTGGAAATAAATGTTGCACAAACACATAGTCAACTTTTTCGCAGCCAGATAACTTGAAAGGGTTCACTTCAACCACTAGTGTAAAATGCTTCATTTAGAGTATTTCTATGTGAGGCTGCACCAGAATAAGTAAGACAAAATGTTACATTTGCAGTAATTTAACAGAACTTATGTTTGTGTTAGCATTCAAACAGATATCATATAAAGCCAAATGTTTCCAATGCAATCTCCTATTTCAAAGGGACATTAAGTTAAAAGGAGAGTAGCTCATTAAATTTGCACAATGGAAGAGCTGAGCCACTGGAACTGTTTGTTCTCTTACTTATTAAAAAAGTTTACCCTCAAATCACATTCTTAAAAGAGCTTCATAAATGCCTTTCTATTAAGAAATATAATACAGCATTTGGAAACTTGTTTGTTCTGTAGTCTTCCATCTCCAGAAGATACTTCTGCTAGCAAAGCTATTTTCTAGGACAGTTTGCTGCCTATTTGGAAAAAAAAAACAAACCAAAACCAAACCCAAACATTTTCTGTGGCAAAGGACTGAGATTTCTTTTCAGTGGATTGATTTTGTCTCATCTTAGTACTGCACAAGAAAAGGGCCCACATTACATGTGGCTATATGACTACATTGGTAAAATCCTTGTCACAATGTACACAGCAGAGAGGTCAGCTCCCATTCCAGCCTAGGCTGAGATATAGCCAAGAAATCGTGACAGCCCTGGCACAACCTCAAACACCTCTACATGCCAAACAAAGGCCTGTTCATGTGCATGCCCAGATGTAGTATATGGTCTTGGACAGCACAATCAACTGTGTGATTATATCACACCTAAAACTGATCAAGACTTAAATTAGATTTTCCTGTTTGCTTTTCCACATGGGCTTCCATCAAGCAGATCTACCCAAGGCCATGCAAGCATGTCTCCATACACTCCCGAAGAAAGCCCTACAGGAAAAAAAAAAAAAAAAGAGGGAGAAATAGGAATAATAGTGTTACACCCATTCACCACAGCAACCTCAGGGAAAGAGAGTATTAAAGCAGAGGTGGGACAGGAGCACCTCCAATGACAAGTGTTTCCTCATGGAAAAGGAACTAGGCAGAAACGTAATCTGTCCACTGACAAACATGGCCAAACTCAGCATGTCAACCCCTGCTGGAACCGTTTTATCACTAATACAAGGAGGCATTTGTAACCCACTGCACTGCATTTACACCAACAGCATCCTAACTGTGCAGCTCAACACTGACACTAGCAAAACCAAAAAAAACTAAAATTTACTAAGTCACAAGTTAATGTACTATCCAGGTATGCGCTCAGTAAGAGAAGTTGTAATGATCAAGTTTCAGATTAACCTAAACTGTTGCGATCTAAGATCTACACGGGTATCTCACCTGTGTACAATTGTTTATGTTGTTTAATGTCTATATGGAGACCCTAAAGAGAAAGCAAATAAAGCAACAGTTTAACTGCCACAGGACTATGTTCTCTATAAAGTCGGATTTGTAGCTATGTCCCAACAGTCTATTTACATATCGAGTTTTTCAGATAAAAAGATGGCAAATAAAAAATAACAAAAATTTCAACCAGTCAGTTTCCTCTGCTTCAGAACTCAAATCACAGGTTAGATAAGGTTTCCAGAATTTGAAAGAAAAATGGTAAGACTCATTTAAATTACTGCACAAAAGGTGACTTCAAAGTAATGTGGTGGAAAAGGAAATTAAGGTCTTTCAGGGTATCTTTGAAACAAAAAGGTACTTGGTGGGCAGCTGAGGAGACAGCAGGATTTTTAACACGACTGCACTGATGTGTTTGGGAATCTTTCCGCCTTTCCAGTAATCTATATGTACTAAACAGCTCTTATAAACTGAAACAATGCCCACTGAAACAAAGGCTCAGAACATGAATAGAGAGCCTTCTTTATTCTTTCATTTGCAGCCATCAATTTTATCCAGAAACAAAAGATTGTACTCTGCTCTCCAAAAACAGCCCTTTGTAAAGATTGTTTCAGAATGAAAACACAAGGGAAGGAAGAATTCAGATTTTCAGCAATTCTTAATCGCCCTGTGTTAAACATTCTGAATTAAGTAGAAGTTGCAACTTCAGACACACTGGGTCACATCAAGTTCAGCCTAAGAGTACTGCAAGACTTAAACCATTTTAAGTCTAAGAAAAGAAGTATGCTGAAATATTTTTATCCCCTTATCTGGGGCAAAAGGCGAAAGCTAGTGAAGATTATGGGACACATTATTATAATTTACAGGATTTTGTGTGATTAGTACAATCCCCAAGACACTTTCAAATTTAAGATAATATTACTTGTACATTCGTCTGCAGAAGGACACTATTTTAAAAAACCCATCTTTTAAGACAGAAGCAATTACCTTAGCTTGTACCCACATAAAACCTGCTCAGTGGAGTCACAAAGCTTTGAACAAGTTCAGCACTTGGAAAATTTTCCTCTCAAGAACTAACAGACTGCGACAGCAAAATAAAGTTACTTCTAAAAAACTATTCTGCTTTCCTCATCCTTTATGACTTGTTTAGCCATTTTTAATTACTAAATGAGTGATAAGCATTACCATCTCCAGATGCTAGAGAGATAATCACACATGGTATCAGATCATGCATATAAACTCAGTACTGTAGATCTCAGATTAAATGCAACAGGAAAATGGCAATTATGAAGCAACATGACGTAAATTAGAAGTCTTCTGTCAAAACTGTTATACAATCAATTAAAAGAATTCACCATTTTTATATAGTTAGGCAGTTAAGCCTGAAGTTTTGACACCCTGCTCCTCTGCTACTTTGGTTTCATCTCTAGATACGAAATCTGTGGTTTAATTCCAAAGCTGTGTTCCAGCTAGATTAAAAAAAATAAAAAAATTAAAAAAAGGTCAAAAAACCCTCAAACAAAAAATACCATAACAACCTGTTTACAATCTCAACTGTATAATTCTAAGGGATTTGCATCTTTTTCTAAACACCACCAGTAAAAAAGTCTTCCAAAAATACAGGCCTCAAAGTTTTGAAAAGTTTCTAACTGAAACAAGAATCAAGCCAGGCAGGATTTCTTCCTTCTTTCTAGTACTGACAGATCTGGATTCATAACCAATTTCCACTGTTTCGAAAAAGTAGAAATATCTGGAAATATCCATTTAAAGAAATACGTATTTCAAAATGTAATCTCACCACTTCCTCTGCACATGCCATATATCAGTGGAGTTCAGTAGTAGCCAATAATCTGAAATATCTAAGTCTCTTCTACATTGCATCTACTTCTTTGCACCTACGTGTACTACAACACAAGAGTTCTTAACAGCAATTGTACCAAAATGCACGGCAAGTTGCTTCTGGAAGACTGCTTTCTTTTATAATCACTGTAACTTAGTCCCATTGGAAAAGAAGCCTAAGAAGTAAAATGAGAAACCAAGCCTCATGTATCAAAGTAAATAACATATTATACAGTATAATTGAACATAGCACAGTTACCAACTGCCAAGACTAGACAATTCAGAGGACATTACTGTGTGAAGTTCAAAACAATGTCTGACATAATTATATGTATGATGAAGCAAGAATGGGGTATTTGAGCTCTTCCTCCCTAATAACCAACATTAATTTACAATTACCACAGTAATATTCAACTTAAGCACAGATCACAGAAACATTTGTACCTGTGTTTAAAGACTGGGTGTTTCTTTCTTAATTTAAAAGCCAGGGTGATACCCAATACTCACTTGCAACTTAGGTTGCAACTCTAGAGATTGTTCTGTCCATTTTTAGTTTTGTATACGGATATTATTTGACACAATGGGATATGCTGTACGAGGGGGTATTGTTTAGCAACAAGTTTCCACTTACTGTCATAAGGCATAAGAAAGATACCCTGGATGACAGAAACATCTCAGAAAAGCTTTAGATACCAGAATTCAAAATGTTCAGCAACTCTTTCTTAAATCTCTAACTTGCTGCAAACAAAGCAGACGACAGTTTATACACTCACAGTACTCAGTACTTCAGCAAATGTAGTGAAGTACAATTTGTTTTCAACCATAGAGCGCAACTAGAAAAAAAGAAAAGTGCCTTTCATTCAAATTGTTCTGGAAGCCAAAAGTGTCCAAAGTGGGTGCCAGGCCACATCCTCCCAGAGGTCATTCAGTTACAGCAGAAAGGGCTTTCGTTATACCATCTTCACTTCTAATCAGTGCTCTACTTCATGAACCACAAGATTTTAGATGAGAAAATCCAATTTCTTAAACCAACACTTAGAGCTCTCAAGCACTTTCCCCAAGTAAGAGAATCTACAACTTTTATGCTACTATCTGGTTTAAAGTAACTTGCCTTAAACCACCAAAGGTTCACAGAATCATATAATGCCCTGAGTTGGAAGGGGTCTTGTAAGTCATCTATTTCCACCCTCCCTGCCCATCGGCAGGGACATCTTTCACCAAACCAGTGGGCCTTGCTTGAAGCCCCATTCAGCCTGGCCTTGAACACTTCCAGGGACGGGACATCTACAACTTCTCTGGGCAACTGGTTCCACTGGCTTACCACCCTCCCAGTGAAGAGTAACTAATCTCAACCTATTGTTTTTCAGTTTGCCACCATTCCTACTCATCCTATCTCTACATGCCCACGTAAAAAGTCTCTCTCTCTGGTCATGTCCAGCCTCTCATTACCAGCACCACCAAGCCCTGCTCTGCATCTGTTCATCCCTCAGCTTTACAAACCATGTCCACAGTCTATCCTGTTAATGCCCAGTGAGAGACAATATGCATTTACTTTATTAAAAACTGAGACAATTATTTGGTATACCCCACATAGCTCAAAGCCATGATCCAAGTTTGGACTTTCCCCCTCCCTCAACTAGGAGAACATGTGAATGGCTGGATCTTCCGTAACACGTGGCTCTTCAGGTAAGTCACAGCTCAGATAAGAATATCTAAAAATTTCTGTACATCTAAGTTTTAATAACTGTTTTAATAATAACTTTTTTTAAAAATTTGACCACACATCCTAATTTCTCTACAAGAAATGACCTCTCTCTGATTTGATAATAGGCATTGGATTGCTCACACTGAACATCTCAGCCCATAAAACTGCTGCTATTCCATACAGTTTTCTTCTGACCTTTGGGGAGGCCTTGCAAGGCCTCTTTGGGGGGATCACAAAATTTTAACTATGTCTTCAGCTGCTGGGTGATAATTATATGCTAATTATAAGAAATGGGAGAGTCTCTAGAGGAGTCTGTTGGTAAAAATATATTTTTTAAATATGTCAAGGAGTGCCTAGAGGAGAGGATAAACGTGCCTTTTGGAAACATGGTATTTAATTAAATATACGAATACTGACTAAAACCAAATACTTTTAAGTGAAATGCTGAAAAGACTTGGCAGAGAATTACCTTCCATCTTGGAAGCTGCTGATACTGTATGTGTTTTCATAAGCCATTTAAAAATAGAAAGCCTAATTTCCCTTCTTTATTCAGAGAGAGCTACCATGATTTTTCAATAAGAAGTGCAGGATCAAATCAAATGATGAATCACACACACTTGGATTATATACCTCTCAAGGTGAACAGCAACATGGTCCAACACTAGGTGAAAAAGGTCCCTCTCAGCTCATTCACAAACTACAAATGCACTTGAGAAAAATACAGATCTTCCTTAAAGTCATCCTGCAATAATTTATGTTCCTTTCCTCTCAGGATTCACCTCATTGCATGCAACTGTTGGCCAACAAGCAAGTCACAGTTCAGTGGTAGGTCAGAAGCGTTTTACCTCTGCTCCTGCAAAGGATGTCTAGAATTCTTTTTGCTTTCATTACTCTCCACCCAAAGTTCAGGCAATGCTCTCAGGCACATGGTGAGACTCTTGGGGATGGTGCTGTGCATGGCCAGGAGCTGGACTCAATGATCCCTGTGGGATCATCAGCTTATTCTGGGATCTGTCTCACTGAACCTTACATGCAACTGGTGCCACTGGGTTAGTGGAAGCACACAGGCCACTCCATAAGGCCACTATGGGTTCCTTCTACCCTTTATAACAAAAATTTAAAAGAAAAATTCCAGGGAACATTAGAGATTGCACAGCCTTTGGGAATGGACTTGTGCTTTGTGCGTGCATGTTGTTCGAAATAAGTTACGCTCTCATCCTAATGGGAGTGCAGGTAACTACTGAAATTCTTCCAAGCTTTCTGAACTTTTCTGTTAATCTAAAAAACCCTTAAAAACCAATGAGAAACAGAAAGACAGTTTAACTGGTAAATGATTCTGTTCAGCAGGAAAACTCATTCAAAAATTCCTGTTCATTACCACATGACAAGTCCCTTACACAATACTGTCTGTATTGAGTAAAAATAACTCTACTCACAGCTTCCTCAAGCTATTTTTAAATATAAACATGCAATTCTGTCACAACTAAATTGTCTCATGTGTTAGTGCTCAGTTATTAAAAGAAGTAATAAATTACATTATTGGTATAAAAGCATCAATGAAACCAAGTAAGATAGAACATGACAGGGTTCTTCCAATGACGTTTCTGGGAGGTCCTCCAACTTCTAGAAACAGAAAGGAAAATAACAGATAGGAAATATTTGAATTACATACTCTTGACTAGCTGTAGTTCAAAAATATGGTAATTTTGGGCAATATTTTAAAAGCTCGTATCATAAAACTATACATTCATCTTTCCAGCACACTGAGCTGTATGCCTAGGTAGCAGTACTACCCAGGAAAAGAGAGAGCAGTAAAAGGCTCTCTAGAAAACACACATTTATTAAAAACACATTGATTGACAACATGAAAATATATGCCTTCTGGTACATAAGCAGAATACATATTTTTGAGCTTGCTACATTATCTGCCCAGATAGTTTTGCGTATTAAAAAAATTCTGATTATTTCCTGTTTCGTCAACCAATGACTAAATTCAAAAAACTCACTGAATTACACAACCTTATTTGTTCTATAACAAATGCAAAAAGGAGTTTTTAAAAAAGCATTTTAACAAAATATATTTAAATAACATATTCAGTTAAGTAGCGAAGAAATTCAGCTCTGCAATTATCTGAATTTTGAGGATGTGTCAGTGGTATCACTATCACCAAGACCAGACAGACAAGCATTGGAAAGCTCTCTGCTGCAATACCCTGCCACATTTAACTTTTCCCATGGAGTCTTAGAAGACAAAACAAAACGAGAACACAAAGATCTAAATCCAAAAAGGCTGAGGTACACCACCTAACTACCCTGGTCAGGGGCTTATGAATGTGCTATAAAATGTATTCAATTCAGCACATTCAGTCTACTTGGAAAGGAGTTAATAGTGTTGGAGTCTGTTAATAGAGACATTTATCAGAGACATGGTAAAACTCATGCTCATACAGATCAAAAAAATAAATCCAAGACACAGATATATTGTGAGAGACGGAAGATTCACCCACAACAGGGGATCTTGCTTGTTTCTGCACAAAACAATGTTGATATTCCTTACCCCAATTCTGCCAGAGACTACTGTTGCTGGGGGTAATTACTAGAGGGGTAGAGCTGGCAAGAAATGCCACTGCTGGATTCTCGGCTGAGGCAGCTTAACAGGAGTGTCATTTCGGGTAGTAGCTTTATCACCTGGATACATTGCTAAGACCTGGAATAAGACCAAAATTGCCTGCAGAGGGTAATAACTTACGTCCTCTGTCATCATAATTCAAATTCAAACCAGACACTAAGCTAAAAAGGCTCCAAAACTGCTTTATTGTTTACTTGCTTTTGGTTTAGAAACCAACAACATCCAGGTAGTGATTCAATCAGCTTATATTTTAAAAAATACTCCCTTTTTTAGCACTTTATTTCTAGTTTGTGTTCCAGTTTATTTCTAATAGTAGTTTCATTCCCAAAAACTCATACTGGCTTTCCCATTCCTTCGTTGGATTAGAATTGTTGTTTTAGCCAGAAAAACAAGACTCACTCCTTTCATCCTCTCTTCCATCAGGATTTTTTTCATGTAATACTCCCAGACTCATACTGATACGTTAACCAGCAAAATAGAGTGCAGCTTTCATTCCCTTCTTTCTTGTGCAGGTTACACACTGCCAAAACTCCTAAACTGTATTTCCTGTACATAAACAACATCCACAGATCTGCCCTTAAAATCTGGCTCCAGTTACAATCTTTTAAGTAATTCCACAATGACAGCTTTTCTGCACCACTAATCAGTAACAAACTGATTCTTAACTCTAGAAAATAAAGGTAGATAGATGCTGTGAATTAGAGGCAAAACTGAGTGAAAAGGTTCAACATTTCAGAAGAACCTGATACAAATAACCTTGTATAAACCACAGGTAGTAGGCATGAGGACAGGAGAAAAAAGTTAGCACTGCACCTAGCTGGTGAAGGTTCTTGCAGTATTCACGATGGAAGAAGGGAGAAGGAAAAAAGAGCTCTTAAAATTAAAGTGTTGTACAGACACAGGTCTATAAATCTGATTTCATACCCGAGTTCCAATTTTGTTACACACTATTAAAAATCAACCCTAACCTGATTTAATGGATACCCAAACAAGGGGGAAATTGGATTCCCCAACCATAACGTGCCAGTGACACTGAGTGAAACATAAAAGCAACACGGCTAGTTCCTGTCCTTAATTCATAGCCTGTGCTTCAATTTCAAACCTGCCTTGAGTAGGGGAAAAAAAAAAAAAAAAAAAAAAAAAAAAAAAAAAGAAGATGGAATAAAAGCTTACTGCAGATTTTGTGCTTTAAAGATTTATTGAGATAGGAAGACTAAACAGAAAGCACATACAGTAAACAGCACATAAGGACTTAAAAAAACCACTCGGAAAAACCAACACAACAGCCGGTAAGTGGCACACACAAGTTTCTGAACAGGGTTGTCTGCTATCACATGCAGCCGCTCATGCCCAGCCGGACACTCCCGTGTTAGGCCAGCCACCCTGCCTCGCCTCCTCCTAGGACTCCAGGGAAAATGCCCGGCTGCCGTGGAGCAGCGTTTCAGCACCTCGCTCGCCTGGTGCGTGTCATCAGTCCCTGAGAGAGATCAGAAACTGCGTGAAGGACTCAACTGCCCGGGGACCCCGTGAGGGGACAGGAGTGTCAAAGAGACGGAGAAGCGGAGGGGAGAAGGGAGGCCGGCCGGGCTCCTCCCGCCCCGGTGCGGCGGAGGCAGCGGGGCCGCACCATGGACAGTGGCTGCGCCCGCCGCCTCCCCCTGCCCTGCGCCAGCCGCTGCGGGCGCGGCGGGAGGGCGCCCTGCCCGCCCTGGCACCCCGGCCCCGCCGCCGGCCTCGCCTCAACCCGCTCCCCCGGCCCGACAGAAATGCCCCATTCGCAAATACCATTAAGAGGCGATGATCTGCGCCATCTGTCCCTCGGACTTACCGCCCTCTCCACCCCCGGCGCCGCGCCGGATACGAGCTCAGCGAGCACAAAGCGAATGGGGAACCCACGGGGTGCCCCGGCTTCGCTCCGAACACCCCTCGCCGCCGGAGGGGAGCCCAACCACCACCCGTGGACACTGCCCCTGCTGCCCCAACGGGATCCATTTTGTTGTCTCCCCGTCCTCCCCATACCCTCCCTGTCACTCCCATCTCGCCCCATCTCTCCACTTTCTGCACCCCACGGGGAGCACACCGCGACTAGCGGTGCCTGGCGCTGCCCCGCGACCACCTGCCCGGGACCCCGTCACTCGCCCGCCCGGAGCGCCCCGGCGAGGCCGCCGGGGGGAAGCAGCAGCAGGACTTTCACAATAATAAATTAAACACTTCGGGGCCCGAGCCCGTCCCAGTGGAAATTCCCGTTAGCGGCAGGGGGTGGGGAAGCCCAGCGCCCAGGCGGAGGCTGATTAAATTCTTCCCGGGAAGGGATTAGCGGCCGAGGGAGCCGGGGGTAGCCGAGGCGCGGGGGCTGCCCTCTGCTCCGCACTCTCTGGCACCTCAGCCCGCCCTTCATCACGCGGGGCGGAGGGGGGGAACGTTCGCTCCGTCCCCCACTCCGGTAGTTTGTTCTCCGCGCCCGCGGAGGGGCCGAGCTCCCGTGCTCCTGCCAGGCGCGCGGGTACCGGCCAGCCCCCCCCCCCGCCACGTCCCGAGGCACCTGCTCTCCCGGGAATGGGGGATCGGTGCCCCCATCACCTCTCGCGTCTCGGGACCACCCTCTCTCCCTCACAGTCGGCACCGGGCAGGAGTTCCCCGTCTCTCTCCCCGCGGCGCGGAGCCCGGTGGCGGGGCTGCCCCGAGCAGGTGGCTCTGCACGAGCGGCCACAAGCCCACCCCAAGGCACCCCGGCGGCAGGGACACCTTTCCCTACCCCCTCCTCGAGACCCCCACCACGAAGCGGAGCCTGCCTACTA